>JASUUI010000360.1:0-14248 GCA_030444775.1 Atalantia buxifolia | reverse complement strand
CATTTTCTTTTTTCTTTTTCTTTTTCTTTTTTTTTGGTTTTTTGGACTGTTAATAACATCTTTTCCGTCTGTTCAGGTTGGATATATTGTTGGTCTTGGAGACCGACATGCGATGAATATCTTGATTGACCAAGCCACTGCAGAAGTTGTTCACATAGATCTTGGTGTCGCATTTGAACAAGGCTTGATGCTTAAGACACCAGAGCGGGTTTGTTTTTATGTTTGCAGTTATCTTTCTATTACCTTTTGTGTTATCTATTATTTCAATCATTTACAGGGAAGTTATCACTTAATGCTTTGCCTTTCTTTAAATTACCAGGTTCCATTCAGGCTGACAAGGGACATTATTGATGGCATGGGTGTTACTGGAGTAGAAGGTGTTTTCAGAAGATGCTGTGAAAAAACTCTCTCAGTTATGCGGACAAATAAAGAAGCTCTGCTGACCATTGTTGAAGTAGAATATTTTGGCTCTATTTCTCACGGTAGTTATTAGAATTCATCAGTTTTCCTCTCTTGATAAAGTAGATTTCTTTGCAGGTTTTTATCCATGATCCCCTGTACAAATGGGCCTTGTCCCCATTAAAAGCTTTGCAGCGCCAGAAGGTAATTTAATTATTTTGAACTTTGTGATCTTAACAGTTGGCACTTGCATTCGAACAATACTTGAAGTGGTCTGCGATGCATGCTATATATTTACTTCTACTCGTCCTTGATAGGAAATGGATGATGATTTGGAGACAAGCTTGGAAGGCCCAGAAGATGAATACGAAGGGAACAAGGATGCTGAACGTGCACTGATTCGTGTCAAGCAAAAACTAGATGGATATGAAGGAGGAGAAATGAGAAGTGTTCATGGACAGGTAATTCTCACTATCTGTTATTTACATGCATCCGTACTTTGGTAAACGGGATTTAGTCTGCCTCTTTTTTCATTTATTTATTTATTTTTAATTTCTCTTCTTGTTGGATAAGCCCGGATATGCCTGTGATATTAGTTTAGGGTCACAGGCAAACAAGCAAGTAGAAAAAATAATCAATAGCCAACACTGTCTGAAGATAAATGGATGAGTACACTTTCATGCTTAACAGACAATGCATTTTCATTTCCTCTTTTTTGTGGTCCTTAGGACCCATAAGTCGTTCATTGGAAGTTTTTGCTGTATTCGCCAGGTCTACAATGGTTTTATCTTATTTGATTATACTTCCAATATTTTATGTCTGCAGGTACAACAACTAATGCAAGATGCTATCGATCCTGACGCTTATGTCTAATGTTTCCGGGTGGGGAGCCCACGATCAAATATCGCATAGTGCGTATGCTGCATGCATCCAACCTTGTACAGGCGGCTTTTCATTTTTTTATTACAGCTTAAAGTACAGAGTTATGTTAGGTGTGCTATTCCATCTTGATGGAAAAGTTGTAAAAACTGTATGTAGACACTGGTTTTTTTGAAAAGAAAATATTCATTCCAAATTAAATGTGATAATATAGTTAGGTTCTCTTTAGGGGGAAATCTATATTACTTAGTTCCCTTCAGGAAACTTAAGTAGAAGATCTCAAAACATCGACAAGAATTGATTAGTAGAAAGCTTATACTGGGGTTGCGCCTTGAGGGGGAAAAAAAGAACTACCTTCATCTTTGTTTGTTTTTGTTTAATTAAAATAGCGTTAAGTTCTGATGTTTCTGTATAAAATGCAGTAATTCACCAAATCGCCAAGGTAATGTTATTTTCGTAGTTTTGATTCCATCCTTGTTTGCAAGGTGCCATGTGCACTGTCGGTTTCTTTTTTAAAAAAATATATATATATATATATACTGATTTGCCGGATATGTCCTTTGAGATTTTTAGAACATGTAGCTATGTACGTGGCAAGCCCGGTAGCTTAAGGGTTTTTTTGTTACTGTTGGCAAAAAGCCCAGAAGGACTGTAGTAGTTTTACATTCCTTGGGAATCAATAGTAGAAAGTAGAAACCGTGTCCATATTGGTAGTTGCGCATCTCACGTATGTGTGCACTCAGGAAGAATTTCCGTGACTCAACTAAATTTAAGTGGGAAACAAAACTAAACTGGCGAAGGCAGCTGAGTTGGCAATTCGATTATGTTAATTCCATAGCAAAACTATTTGTATGCGTGCAAAACTAATGACGTCCAATCTCATTTAGATCCCGCCTTTGCCAGCAGCATACGCACCGATATGCACCCTGGCCGTTCGTTACCCATATCCTTTGATTAAACGTGCATAACGCCTTAATGTAGTTATATGCGCTTTACCTGAACCGTCCGAAATGACCCGTGCCCTCAAAGCCTTTGAGAATGAGAAACCCTTCTTTTCCTCATTTTAAATAAATAAACAAAAATATATATATATGATGGTAAACCCATCCACCTGTCCAATTTATACATATCCTCAGCACGGGCTCAAACCCAGGCTGCCTACAAACTAAAACTAGATTAGCCCATATAGAGAGTGAATGTCAAAGAGTTTTTATGAATTGAATTGTTAAAGCTGCATTATTAATGCCTGCAACCAGTGGAGATGAAAGAACCTTTTCTCTCCCCACAAATTTAGATTTAGATAGAAGAGAAGACTATATATTAGACCGACAACCGGCAGCCAAAACAGCCAGCGCCACCCTCACCAAACCAACATCAACATAGGCGGTTCGGTTCCGTTTTCCGTTAAAATAGTATTATTTATAAATAATAACCTATAAATACTCCATTGTATTTGGGTTTCTCGTCTTCTTACACTCCAACTATATCTGCTTGATCGGAATCCCCCAATTGCAACCTGCAACTTCAAAGCGGCACCGCCAGCTGTTACGTTTTGCTCACGCTTTTCAATTTCGTCCGCTGTTATTTCTTTATCCGTGTTTTTCAAAGCGCTCATACTCCTATCCTCGCCCGCAAAGTTTATTTTTTTCAGCTTTTATTTTTACTTCAGCTTACTCTACAATATTTTATAGCTGTTTTTCTCAATTGTTTGATTTTTCTTGTAATCATATATTGATTTTCGATTTTGATTACTTTGATATAGAATTTTTCCTTTTTCTTTTGTTAATGTGAGTCTAGGATTTCTTTAATTTTTAAAAGAATTAGATTGTAGTTTTTCTTACTTTCAGCCTTTTCAAATGTAATACTAATAAAATCATTGAGCAGTTTAGGTATTTTGGCCTCTGAGCAATTTAATAAAGCGCATTTAAGCAGCCTGTCACAAACAATCAGCTTATCCCATGATACTCACCCATTGCATGCTGAAGATGAATCATCATCAGCAGTTTCGATTGCGAAAGTCTGGCTTCTGGTCCCGCTGTTCACCTCTCACACCGTTTTCTAAATACCTGATTAGTTTGCAAGTTAGAAGGAGATGAAAGTTGAGACCAGCCAAAGATTGACTTGCTGGTGCCCTGGCGCACAAGGCATAGTTTATCTAATAAACTCCATTAGTGGGGCAGGGTCATTAAAACCAATCTTTCAGATTTTGCAGCAGTGGCTCGCACGGAGGCGATGCAAATGGAAGTATACGGTATGCTAATTAAAAGACGAAATTTGTGATTATGATGGCTGGTTTGTGCTATTGGGGAAGCCTAATAATGATGGGGATGTATGGTTGTGGTGTCTATTTGTCCCTGATGATTCCCTTGGAATGGTTTGTATTGAAATAAGGCCGCTATTTAGTTTTTTGGTACATTGAACTTTGCAGCCAAATATAATGATAATTTCTTTTAATAGTGTTAAGAACTTCGTATTGATGAGAAGGGATCGGTATCTGTTGTTGTGTCGCGTTATATTGGGAAAGCAAGAGGTTGTGCATCCTGGTTCTGGGACCCAATATCATCCAAGTGCCGGAGAGTTTGAATCTGGTGTGGACAACTTACAGGTGCCAAAGAATATTTTGTGGAGCACCAACATGAACACTCATATCTTGCGGAGTACCTTATAAGTCTTAAGGCTCCCTCTTCCATGAAAGGGTAGAGCAAATTCATCTGTTCCTATTCATCTTTGGAATTTTTATATGAATAATTTGGAATGGGTGTTGAATTATGGTTGTCAATAAATGAGCTAATTTCTTAATTGTGTAGGGTTTGGAGGGTTCAGGATTCATTGAGCACCAACTTCACCTTGGATGCCATTTCCAATTCTAATTTCTGCACTATCCAAGTTCTTGCCTCCACCAACCATTGCTTCCACTGTCAGCAAGTATTATAGAGAGATCACAAAGTAAGTACTTTTACATTGTTGCTTTAGGAAGAAATACTTATTTTACTTTTGGGTTTGTAATAGACATTGCTTAGCCTTTTATTTGTCTCCTAATTTTTATATTTCTGTGTTTTGAATCAGTCATCAGGAAATATATCACGTCACATCTCATAAATGCAACGAGTAGACAAATTGCAGAGATCAACCAAGGATTGCAGTTGACAACTACAGAGCCATGCTGCATATAGCTGATATGCTTTTTTTTTTGAAAGGAAGTTTGACAAATAGCAATTTAGCATCCGTGACAACTTGACATGCATATTAATGATAAATCATTTTATGATGACGACGACGATAAATGCCAAGACTTTAAATCATCATAATGTGCCTTTAAATTTAAAGGTAGTCTCTGCTAGTTATTACATTAGGAGATGCAAATGAATTTAGTTTTCTTTTCATATTGATGCTAATACATGTATGGAGAGGGATCAGTACGTGATTCACAAATTATCTTGTTTTTTAGGAATTGCTAGTTTTTTGGTCACAATAGAAGGTCCTCTACTCTGCTCTATGTGTTGAATGAAATTACTTAGTTTATGATGAGATGAAAATGTAAATGAATTTGCAGTTAGGTTAGAGATGCAAACGTATTGATTGTGATAGCAATTTATAATAATAGAGGAAACATATTAGGTATATGTTTGTCTTTTTGCCCAACCAAATGTTGGTTGTCAATCATCTTAACTTGTAATAAATTAACCAAAAAATTATTCTAATTTCATTTACTGGGACCATGGTTATCGCAAGTAGGGAAGGAAAAGTTCATTCACTACTTATCATAAGGTAGGTAGTCTCACCATCGGGAGCCCTAGAAATTTATCATGCTAGAAGTAGCAAATCAAGAAATTATTGATGGGCTTTACTTGTAAGTGAGAATCTTGTTTATTAAAAATATTCATGATATTATCATGACAAAATAACCAATAAAGTCATGGAGGCTTTATTGGAAAATATTCTTGGTGGGGAAGTGAGGGAGGACAAATTCTTTTGAAGCAACTAGATGCTTTATACCTTTCCTCCTTAGTATGATTGAAGTATTTCCTGATCCAAGGAGGAGGTATATTACAAACATAAACATTATTGAACAATCTTAATCCTATTAGTCGAATGGACAATGGATTGCGCCTTCATGTGCTTTATTATTTCTTAACTTGAAGTGTTATAAGCAATCAACTGGCACATATAATAGTTGATTCATTGGAGTACTTAGCAGTCTGTTCTCCAGCAACTCTGGCAATGTCCTGGACTTCTGTCAACACGATGGCTCATGATGGAACTGCATAAATGGAGTGAATACACAGGACGCTGGATAATTTCAGATTAATGCTTGCTTGCCTGGTATTAATGTAATCAAAGACTTGAATACACTGTGATAAATGACATGAACTGACACATTTTTTTATCAGCTAATTCACATTTATGATCATGATAGATTTAGTAATAGGGGTAGACCTGTGTACTTGCTTAGTTTTTACAATGGAAGGCCTGTTTTTTTCGTCAGTTGTCATGCAAATGGACGAAGATTTGATTTCAACATTTGTCCATTTTAGCTGATCAAGAAATATACGATACCAACAGCTCAAAATAATCAAGATTTTGAATGAGTTATGAGCTGCTTCGACGCTGTTATGACAATTGTAAATTTTATACATATATACTTTAAAAATTAGAGAATGCAAAAGCACCACAATTAAATTTATAAAACTGAACCTATATCCTAGAAAAGCATATATGTAATGAGATATAGGTTTAATATTTAAGGACAAATAGGGTAAATGTGAGTAAAAATCTCCTGACGCTATCCACGTTAGACTTAGAAGTATTGCCCAAGCCAAATTTAAAATGTCTAAGTGGTGACTAAGAATATGTAATCTGATTTGACTTGTAACAAGTAATGCGTTTAATTTGGATTTCGTAAAGAAATTCGCTTGCAGGCTGCAGCAAGTGGCTCGCTTTTCGCAAACCAATTGGGATTATCCAGCACAGATGGTTTTAGCCCAAAAATACAAAAAGAAAAAAAGTGCAATCAATGTTATAAGTAAGACGTCAAACCTGATGTCTACATATCGCTTTTGTCACATTAAGATGATTAAAAACAATAAATCACCAACGAATTGGAACCCAAAATGAGGACAATTGATACCATACAAAACTGTCCTCAGATCCAAGTGGCTGATAGCCCAGGCCCGCCTTATTCATCGTAATGCTCTCAAAACGGAGAAGGTATTTGATGTTTCTTATAGCATTTTTCTTTATCCATTTACTATTTACTGATGTAAGTGATTCTATATTATCAATAATTGATTCATTGATAAGAACTGTCTGTTTTTTACTTGATAATCAATTAACTTAATTTTAATTAATAAAATAGAATGTTCGCTTGTTTTAAACTTAATAAAAATTTCTGGGTTATTGAGTCATTAAGTCAATTTTTAGCTTTCTTTACTTACTTCAAAAAGTTTAAATATAATAAGTGATATTCTTTGAAATATTCCTATCTAATAATTGAATTTTTCATCTTACCTTTGTTACAAAATTTCTAATGATTAGTATGATTACTCATCTCTATATCTTTGTATAATGTTATTGATAATATAATAATATTATTTTTATCTTCAGATTTCCTCTAAATTAACATTATTTATCTTAGTTTTTTATGAATATTTTTCATAAAAAAACATCACAACCACACAAAATTGTTTAAGACAAACCGATTTGTAATAAAGAGTATTTATTATTTGTCAATATTTATATTTCTAGTAATTTACAACGCATAAAAATACTAGTTTTTAAATTTTTGTTAAAAATAAACATCTTACTATTTGTTTTTAACAATTCAGATAAGAATATAAATATATCATTCAAATTTAAACACTTACTTCATTCATAATTCAAAACTAATTTATATTCGTATTTTAAATTAAAAAAACAAATGCCACCTAAATAGAAAAGGGGCAATGTTTAGAGAGCACGTGAGAATTTTCAAAATGAAGCCACAAGTTTAAAATTCTCAGTGCGTTAATTCGTCACCTTATTAGGAATTAACTACGCAATCACAATTGTATTATAGCTTCAAAAGAAAATTCCACTACATTATAATATATGTGGATTTGCTTAAAGTTATATTTATTCTAACTTACAACTAAGTAAAACAAGGAAATGAGTTACAGAATCGTAGGGCTAGTAGCTAGGTTAGCAGGGCGAGTGGAATTTTATTTTAACTATTAGTTACATGAAACGGTACCTAAGGAAGGAGAGCCGTCGTCGGTGTATTAGGCAATAAATAGGCTCGTTCTATTCTGACACTTCTGTCCAACTCGGAAAGTACGTAATTTTCAATCAAATCAGTTAGTATTACGATGAAAACGATTAATCCAACATGTCAAACGATACATCTCTCTAGAACTAGTAAATATTATATATATGTATATGTATATGTATAATCGTCAGAGAGCAACTTTTAATTCTTATATATTAAAAGATGGCCTGGATTTTTTGAATATTTGAACCTGGGAGATCAGATTTAGCAGCTGTTCCATCCTGGTGCTTCGAAATCACGCATTGTCGTGATTCGCGAAACAATCAATTTCGTTTCGTAAATATTGATGATTGATAGGATACTAACAACGGGAATGAACCATACCAAACACAACAAATAAGGGAATTAGCGGTTCCTGCTCCTGGCCTTTGTGACTTTTCAGCAAATTTTTTTGATTAGTTTTTATTTCTGATTTATTTTTTATTTTTTAATTTTTTAATTTTGTAACTTTGTCAAAGACACTGATTAGAAACAATAAGATCTTGTTCCATATGTTAAAAATTCATTTTATCTGATCAAGCTGTTTGGTCAGGCTATATGATACAGTGACGTTATTTTGAGTTGTTAATCGTATCTAACGTCCTTCATTTAAAGAATATTAATATGTTAAGTGCTATGTCTCATTTTTTTTTAAGCAGATTATTCCTTGCATATTTACAATCATAACATAGCATTGGCATCTGCTTATATCAATTCCGATACGACACCGTCTGCATTTTTAACTCCTCTCAAATATTCGTGATGCCTACCTCCTGGGAGTAAAGATCGCTTTCACCTGCCTTCTCCTACCCAAGAAAGAAATTAAATTAAACTCGTAATGCTGCTCGCAGCCAACCCCTTCCTCACACTTGTGAGGAGGGGTTCAGCCATGTCTCATTTATTTGGTCTAAAATTCTAAATTTTGAGCCATCACACGTGACATACTCAAGATATGGATGTGTGAGTATATGCTTGCACCGCCAGCTCTTATTGATTGCAAGTGCAAACGTGCCCTTTAACTTGATCTCGAAGTTTATATTTTCATATGCTCATTTGCCTCTTCAATAAAACGTATTGGTATAACTCATACTAGTATGACATATTATCATGATAACCCATGCAGAATAAATATGATTTAAAAAAAAGATTAACCACCTGAACAAAACGTGCCTCCCGAGAAACATCGATGGCAGCTATCATAAAACCCCTGCCCATAAGGTACAAGCATATGAAAACCATATCCAGTAACATAATTGATAATGAATAAGAATAATAAGAACAAATAATTAGGTAATGTTTGGCAGTATACTCATTCTCAATGAATTCCATATTTCAACACAAATGAAATACCTCAAGAGATATAATTGTTTGTTAGGTACACCAAACAATATTTAAAATATCTAATTAATTACGTAATTATTTGGCCAGAGCACCCCCATCAAAACTATTTAGTGGTGGTAACATCACCTTCATCTCGAGGTTGTAGTTAATGATCAAATTATTATAATGCGGTTGCTGCCTTGTTCATTTGTCCTGAGTAGGATTAAGGTTTACTCATAGAACAAAAGCTTTGAAAATCCACATATGAATCCTAAGGAAGGAAATAATAATACTCCAACATTCGCATGCAATCTTTATTTTTCCTCGACATTTCTTCCAGAGTTGCCACCCAAACGTTGGCTGTACAAGATGGTTTACTTTTAAGTAGAAGTCGTTTTCAGCTACAGCCTCTAACAATACTAGAACTATTAATTTTAATGTACATTGTACAAGATGCTTGAAAATCTGTCACCCTACAACTTAATCCGTGAAAATAACTTAAACAAATCTCAGAATTCCATTTAATCATATATAAAATTAATGATGATAAAGTTTACTTATAATAAAGCTACACGCATGGTCGAAATTGATATAATAATGAATATGTGCGATGTATGTATGAAATATAAATCGACCAACAAAGGCCAATAACTTTTTTGAATCAACGTTTTCCTTGAAAGAGAGTAAAGAAAAAAAGAATTTATTAGACATACAAGATAATATAAAAGCTAAGCAATTGATTATAATTTGAAGAAAAGGAAGACTGAATAGACCAAATGAGTAAGCGAGAATTTCAAAATAACGTGTAAAATATGGGGAAATGATAATCTAATTGTGGCTAAAATAATTTAGGTTTGCTTAAGAATATCACTTAAAATAATTATCAAGTATCTCATGCATTAGAAAATAATCACCAATAAAATCATTATTACATGAATTTTATTTTCAAAACAACCAAGAAATTTTTAAAAATAAGCATGCTGTTTCAAGAAATCTTATCAGTTAAATCAGTCAGAAAAATAAACAACAAATATACATAATGTAAATCTAAATTTACTTACACATAAAACGTATATTATACAATATCTTAATCATAAAATATAATAATTTTAATTCAAAAAATAAAATTTATGAATTTTTATAAATCTTAAAACAATTGATATTAAAAAATCACACAATTTTCATTAAATAACATCAAGCAAAGTATAACTAGGCATTCCAAGAATAAACATAAAAAAATTTAATGAGCTACAAAATCAAAACGAAAGCTAAATAATAGATTGCTATGCAATATTATATGATGATTAAACTTACAGCAATATTATAATAAAACAATGTTATATGATATAATAAAAATTATTAAAATATTAATTTGTTTCAATTTAAATAAGGATAAAAATATTTGAAAAGAAAGGGTAGTTTTCCTGAATTTGTAATATTCAGCAAGATATCTGTGGAGCTATTGAATCTGAGCTCATTAGAGCTACGGTCCGCTCAAACGAAAGCCCATAGATGGACCTTGGACTCATATCCACCTGAATTTTTTTTTATTTTTCAAGCAGACTATTGCCTATTATATTTACAATTATACATATATCGGTATCTGCTTACATCAATTTACATTACACCGCTTTATTTTCATCAGCCCCGAGGCACAAGACCGCCGATTTTTAACCCTCTCAAATATTCGAGTGACGCCAACTCCCCTCCCAGCATCGCCTACCGCTCGTATTTTTAACCCTCTCAAATATCTTCCAAGGGACGGGGCCAACTCCTCCCCAGCACCGCTCACCTGCCTCCTCCGAGGCCTGATGGTGACTTTAAATTAACCTCCCCATGCTCATGCGCCGAACCCTTTCACATTCGCGGCGGCGAGATTCTCACCACTGATTTGCCCTGCGCAGTTTACACTGAATTTAAGTGAGATACAATAAAGTCAAATTCTGAATACAGAGGCTCATTCATTTGCGAGTCTGGATACCAATCTCAAATGTATACGATGCCAAGTAGAGCAGCAGTAGATCCTAAAATTAATTAAGTTGAGATGATTGTTGTTAATATTAAAATTCTATACTTTCTGGTGCCAACGGGTCGCCCTCATCAAGGATGAATGGAAATTGGGTGTGGCAGCCAAAGAGGAGTTAAGCTAAGAAAGGGTGCGGAATTGCAGCTATCAGACACGTGTGGGGCTCTTTTTAAACTTCGCCCGTACAAGGAATAGGAATAACCATCATCGGTCAGCTCACAATTGATGGTGGTGGGATCAGGGCACCGTCCCCTCCCCTCCCCGTGCTTTAGTTTCCATGGTTTGGCTTGCACTGTTGAAATTCGACCGTTTATTTATCGGTTTATTATTATTTTTATGTATCATCACTATTTTATCAACTGAGTATCCAATCACCGTCAAAATTTGTGAAAGATGCTAACCGTAAAGCGGCAGACATCCTGCCAAAATAATAATAATAATATTAATGTGTAAAATTTAACAAGTATTTGGTAATATATATTCAAGTTTGATTGCTTGAAACAAGAAAGCTATAATAGTTCAAGATTGAAGAAAATTTGGCAAAAATTGGCAAAAGGTGAAACGAAAGACGGCTACTATCTACCTTACTGGCATGTACGCAAAGGAGGAGAAACACGCGTGACCTCTTGACGATCTCCATGTATGGAACTGAACTCGTGTTACGTGTGAACAAAGAAAAGAACTTTCCAAGTTACGTGATACAATTACAAATAAACAAAATAAAAATGTAAAATACTCCAACTTTTTTTTTTTTCTTTATTACGTTAATTAATTTAATGAATTACTTTGAAATTTCCTTCCAAGTATACTACAGAAGTCGCGAAGCAGCCGATTTATTGTCAATTTTATCAAAATTCCCACGCCTGTGGCTCAATCTGAACCCAAAAAAAAAAAAATATATATATATATATATATATATATATATATATATATATATACATACTTGCAAACAAATAATAGACACTGAAATGAAACGGCCAAAATTTTCGCAACCACTCACGCTATATATTTCCAAGGATTAGGATTCTAATGCTTTTTTTGTTACACTTCAACCAACTCTCTCTTTCTTCTCTCTTTAAACCTTACAAAATCTTTTTTTCCCTTTTTTAATTGTACCACCACTTATACAACCCAAAGAAAAAGAGTTTGGGAGATAGACAGGATATATAGAGGAGGAGCCTAAATTAATAGGTAGAAAGATTTATTTAATAAATTAGAAAAGAAATGCAGGGTGCAGGATGCAAAGCCCAGTTCTGTCGCTGTCGCCAAGCCTCCGAGCTTCGTAGCAGCCATTTCTCGTCGGCCAAT
This sequence comes from Atalantia buxifolia, assembly GCA_030444775.1. Taxonomy (NCBI): domain Eukaryota; kingdom Viridiplantae; phylum Streptophyta; class Magnoliopsida; order Sapindales; family Rutaceae; genus Atalantia; species Atalantia buxifolia. Next base: position 2,033 of record JASUUI010000360.1, on the reverse strand, counting down.
CTCGCTGAGATTGCAGCACGAGTTGTGGAAGAATTCAGACAGCAAGAACCGGAGGATTCGGAGGATATATTCAACATCAATCTCGGGAGTTGCAGCAGCAGCAGCAGCAGCAGGAGGAGGAGGACAGAGCGGAAGCAATTTTGATGATGATGTGGTGTCTTTCTGCAACAACATAAGCACGAAGAAGGAAGGCATAAAGAAGAAGAAGAAGAGGAAGAGGAAGAGAAGAGGGTTAAAGAGGAAGAAGAATTTGAGTTTGCAGTTGCTTGTAATAAGCAAGAGTGCTCGTCCATCACAGCGGACGAGATCTTCTTCAACGGTCAAATAAAACCATTGTATCCCCTCTTCAACAGAGACTTGCTGTTATATAATTACGATCAAAACAATGCCGCCTGCCCTTCTCCTGCTCCTGCCGCTTCACCAACGACGACGACAAACAACAACCGGGAGAAGTGAGTAATAGGCTGTTGTTGGGAAAGCTGATGAGCGAAGAGCGTGAAACCTCGGTTTCTTGTTCTTGCTCATCATCTGAAGCCACGATCTTGATAACTTGACGCTGGGGACTCCATTGCGTGTGGACGCCCAAGCCTTCGAAGGAATCTCAACTCCCGGGCAGGTCCTGCAAGAAGAGCTATTCAACCGATCTTCCAAGCGATGGAAGCTCAGACCTGTTTAGCAGAAGCAACAGCGACGGCAGAAGATACCCTTTGTCTTCTACACCTCTCGTTACTGGTAATCTACTACAACAAGAAGAAGACTGCTCCGGTGCTGCTCGTCATCGTCACCACCGTCATCGCGACATTCAAGATTATAATAAATTCTCTTCTGGCTCCGCCACCGGGACCGGCAAAGCTAATAAAGCTGGGCACTGTTGTCAAGGAGCGTTATGTGAGGAATCGATCCGTTAAAGAAGAAGATAAGAATATCTTCTTTTACTATACAAGACTCTGGTCGGTTTCTTCAGTATTAAGCACACATGTAATGGCCGCACTGAAATCCTGCATCCATTTTGACCTATGAAGAAGATTCAACACCATCGAACGCCGTTCCAGATTAGGATGCTGATGATGCTGATGGGTTTGAATCAATTAAATTTCTTCATTTCTCTCTTTTGTTTTTATTTATATTATATTATATATATATATATAAATTTATGTAGAGCAGTTTAATTTAGCAATCTTTTTTTTTTTTTTTTTTTTTTTGTTTGGGCCTCCTAGAGCTACAACTATATACGATGGTTAATTAGTTCGGTTTGGTTCATTCAAACACATGTAACTGTTTTTTGGGGAAAAACTAATTATGTAAAATATACAATTATAGGAGATAAATGAGCACTTTAGTTTCTGTTCTGGTTTGGTTTGGAGACTTCTCTTACCTGATCTAGAAATGAATTCTTGGAGAAAATTCTCAAGTCTTTGGCCAATGATTGATTATAGGTGCATTTATTTTTCTAGGGATTGATTTGTAATTATGGTTCTGATTAAACCAAAAAAAATGGTCTCTGCTTTGTATTTTCTGAACTGATTCCGTGCAACAAAGTAATTAATCTTTTAAATTCATTTTATCAGGCCTTTTGTCAACTTTTTTTTCATTTAATGTGAAAATGTCAACTAGTTGTTATTATTTAAGTTCTTTAGACATTTTTCCAAAATTTTTAATGTTTAAATTTGAGATAATTCTAAGGATATTAACTTATATCTAGTTAATAGCTGCTATTAAAAACTACAAAGAAGCCTTCATTCACTCAATATTTTGGATAATTCTTCTTCCATTTCAACTGACTAAGATTACTTCAGCCCACCAAGTCATGGTATGTAGTGAAATTAAAGTGTTAATTTAATAATTATTTTAAATCATGTAATTTTAAAAATTTTTCAAATTATTTTTCACTTTAAAAATTTTAGACTAAAAACTACTATTATATACAGAATGTTTTGCAAACAGAGTTTAAGAAACAGAGAACCTTGACGCTATCAGCCGTAATAAACCTTCACACCAACAGATTTGTTCGTATGGTCGGTACTGCTACCTTA
>JASUUI010000036.1:0-25000 GCA_030444775.1 Atalantia buxifolia | reverse complement strand
TCTTGAAGTTGAGGGGTTAATTCTCCTTTTAAGACTATGAGACTTGGTAGATTAGGTGAGGGCAAGTCTGAACGGATTTTTGACGGAGCTTTATACTTCCCAACAAATGGATGCAGGATCCCACAAAGCATTTAACATTATTGACGGCGTAATTACGAAATCACCCTAGATAATAGATAAATGTACAGCGGGACTTGACCGAGGGCTCGTTTTGCTTTTTCGTGTCATTAATTTATCCGCCTAACTGAATGAAAAAAAGATAAATTAAAATAAAACAAAGTGACGATGTCGTTCTTTTCGACGCAACGACCACAATTTGCCTAATTAGACATTTATCTTGTAAGTTTGACAACTGACACATCCGATTAAGTGATGCCTACATTTTAATTGGACCAGAGAGGAAATTTTGTCAAATTCTGAAATTATTTGAATATGATCGATCGATTCTTTACTTTTTCTTTGGCCAGAGTTCAATGGGACTAAAAAGCCGCTGGTCAATTGCTAGCTATGACACTCAATGTGTTCTTATTAGGTTACAGTAAGAGTCATTTGTATGTTTATATATTGAATTTACGTAGTAAGAGTTATATTTAATATAATAGAGATGTAAAGATTTGAATTGAACTAAAATATAGCTTTATTTAATATTCTACAAAGAATTCTGTGGGTCACAGAAGTCTGTTGGCAGTTTTGCAACTTGCTTCTAAAAATTGTGGTCCTGTTGAAGAGGAGCATTATCTTTTTTTTTTTTTTTTTTTGAAAGGAGGAACATTATCATAATTCTACTTGAATTTTCTTCATTTTGCGGTTACATGGTACATGCCCCAGAATATTTTCGGGATAGATTTATTAATTTATTAATATTTACTTTTTGTATATTATACTGTAATTTTCTTCTTCTTTTTTTAATTAGTCAATACCTTGTTTGTTGATTCCCTAATTTTGTGAAAACAGGAATAAGAGAATAGTAGTATGAGAACATATTTTATTTTTTTTATTTAAGTTATTTACTATGTTTATTATTAGCACATAATAATTTTCAAGATGGCTTTATTTAATGTAATGTTGAAATTACAATATTTTTGTATAGATGAGGGAAGATTGTTGTTTGTCAGTTTTCTTCCTATTGAAATAAAATATACCTCTTATATCTTTACTATTTTCATAACAACAAATAACCTTCTTAGTAGCATAAATTTACAACATTACAATTATTTTTAAATATATTTTATTCATATTTATTATAAATTAAATAAATTATATAAATAGAAATTAAAATAACAAATTTAAGTACTAAAAATAAGAAATATATGTGAATAAAAAATTAATAATAAAATATTTTCTTGTACTTTTTGCTATTTCCTAAATATTTTTCTTAATATATATTTATTTTCAAGACAAATTATCAAATAAATGACTCATTTATCCCTCTTTTTCTTTTAAATTTTTTGGTGCCAAAAGGGGTTTTAAATATTATGCAGATAAAAGAGAGTAAATGGTATTTATTAATTTTAATGGCAAAGAAATTGACAATCTTCTATAATAATAGTATCCTTTGGATGTAAATGCCACGTGACTCTGTCGCTCACACAATTGTTTGTTTAAGGGAAAGAAAGAATACAAGCACAGTTCACTAACTCTTTGAGGGTTAGCACCTCCCATTACTCAATTAAGAGTAATAAGCTTGTACGATACCTTTCATTCATGCCAAATGTTGTATATATACAAATGCATTACAACTGTCTTGAGCAAAACTAGGAACAAAAATTACCAAAGCAGCTAATAATGTGGCTACTCTACTAACCGTCTGTGACTTGACTTATTCTTGACTAAATCAAATAGGAATAAAACTAGATTGTAATATCTACCACCCCCTTAAAGAATATCCTTGTCCTCAAGGATGAAGTTTGGATAACGTTCTTGAATCAACTCGTGGATTTCCCATGTAGCCTTTGCTGGCGACAACCCTTTCCAATGAACTAGAACTTCTTTTCTTTCCTTTCGAATTCGTTGGTCTAGTTAGGCTTGTGGAGTTGGGACTAACTCGTCTTTTTGGTTCAACTCCGGAAGATCTTCAAGTGCCTCACACTCTTGACCAATTCTTGCTCTGAGCATAAAAACATGAAATACTGGATGTAACTTGGATGAAGGTGGAAGCTTAAGCCGATATGCTACCTTCCAATCCTTTCCAAAATTTGATATGAGCCATAAAATCCAACCGAAAGCTTGACATTTTTCCTTCCAATAAGAGACATCTATCTGTAAGGCTGCAACTTTAAGTACACATAATCCTCCATATTAAATTCTTTATCCATGTGTTTAGAATCATAGACTTTTTTCATTCTATCTTGAGCACGTTGTATACATCCATGTACTGTCTTAAGAACTTTATCTCTCTATAGCAATTCTTTTTCCACCGCCTCCACTCGAGTTGTACCAGGAATGTAACTTAACAATCTAGAAGGGCTCCTGCCATAACGATCTTCAAAAGGAGTTCATTTTATAGTTGAATGCCAACTTGTGTTATTGCAAATATTCAACCCACAGAAGCCAGTGCATCCAATCTTTTGGCTTTGAACTTTTGAAGCACTTTAAGTACATTTTTAGAGTTCTGTTCACAACTTCACTTTGCCCATCAGTCTGCGGATGATAGCTAGAACAAAAATTGAAAGAAGTCCCATTTAACTGAAACTACTCCTTCCAAAATGCACTAGTGAATATTGAATCCCTGTCACATACAATTGACTTTGGAAGACCATGAAGCTTAAAAACATTTTCAAAGAACAATTGGCTACTCCTATAGTTGTATAAGGATGAACTAGAGGAATAAAGTGAGTATATTTAGACAACCTGTCAACAACTACAAAGATTGTTGTTTTATTGTTGGATACTGGCAACCCTTCGATGAAGTCCATAGATATGTCTTCCCAGACTTGTTGTGGAACTGGCAAAGGATATAACAATCCACCAGGAGTCAATTGCTCTATTTTATGGTGTTGGCAAATGTCGCAACTGCATATAAGCGCCTTAATCTGCTTCCGCATATTCTTCTAATAAAAATTTACCTTGATGCATCGTAAAGTCTTCACATAGCCTTCGTGAGAGCTTCCATGAAATTCTTTGATGATGGCTGTCACAAGTTCTGGATCCTCCAATAGATAAATACGATCTTTAAAGAATATAGTGTCGTTATTTAGCTTCGATGGTTCCAATGCTTTCCTTTGCTGGATTTTTTGTTTCAACTCTTATATGTTGTGCGCAGAATGCAGAATCAAGCGCACTGAATAATCATAGAAAAATAAAGGATATCGAATTTTATGTGGTTCAGCAATATGCCCACGTCCACGCGAGCAAGAGAAAAATAATTATATTATTAACAATTATTTGAGTACAAATTTGAGTAAAGAAACCTCACTTTCTCAGAACCCAAATATACCTAGTACTCTCACACACACTTGAAAGAAAAAAAAATCTCAGTTACACACTCTCCAATTGCTCAATCTCTTAATAATTCTTCACTTGAATTATTAAGCTCAGATTTTGGGATGATTTACAAATGAAGAATGCATCTCTATTTATAGCCAAAATGGTTGCACTGTTGCACCAAACCCTTTGTCAAATTATCAATTAAATCGGCAACTAAAATTTTTCAAAATTGACAAATGCATGCATGCAGTGCCAACTTCTCCAAATAGTCAATTATGCATGTGACTTACCTTTTCTTTTTTATGAATAAACAAATCACCGAATTTGACTTTTTAACAACTCTCCACCTCGTCGAAGATTTGTCTAAATCTGAGTCGACTATCAATAAACCATCATCCCCAAAGTGGCTACATCTTTATGACTGTCTACGTACTCAAATCTGGGATCAAGCTGACCGTAGTTCATGAACTTCCAAAGTAAACACATTCGAAGGATTTGAATTAGTTTTAAGCAATGTTGAAACTTAACTCCAAAAACCACCTTTGTCAACATATCTAATAGATTATCTTTGGTATCGATCTTTTGGCCTCCTATAATAGGTGTTGAATAACGATTTGACAAATCTTGTCTTCCAACTGAAGTGTCTTATAAAATAATCTGGGTAGATCCCTCCCCAATTATGGAAGTTTCACCTTCTACCATTTTTTCAACGAACTATTTCCACTTAAAAAAACAGCCTCTATGATGTTAATTTCGGGTGAATAAACGCACCATAAAAGTTTTCAGGAGAATAGAGGGGCCACAATGGTCCCACTTAAAACCCAAACTCCTTAGACTCTTGTCATCTTGTTGACAAAACTTTCCTGGGTATGCATAAATACAGACTACTTATAATAGACTGCTCTCAAGTACAAATGACCGTCTCCACCATATTCGTAAACAGTACCGTATGTGAACAATATCGTATACGAGAATAATATCGTATACTTGAACAGTACCGTATCCCCCCAAGTACGAACCATCGGCTCTAATACCATTTGTTTTTCTCAGAATACGAAATCAAGTGCATCCAATAATCATAGAAAAATAAAGGACACAAAATTTTACATGGTTCAGCAATATGCCTATGTCCATAGGAGCAAGAGAAAAATAATTGTATTGTTAACAATTATTTAAGTATAAATTTGAGTAAGAAACCTCACTTTCCCATAACTCAAATACATCCAATACTCTCATACACACTTGAAAGAAAAAAAAAACTCTCAATTACATAATCTCAAATTGCTCGATCTCTTAATAGTTATTTACTTGAATTATTGAGCTTAAAATTGGGATGATTTACAAATGAAAAATGCATCTCTATTTATAGCCAAAATGGTTGCATTGTTGCACCAAACCCTTTGTCAAATTATCAATTAAATCGGCAACTAAATTATTTAAAATTGACAAATGCATGCATGCGGTGCCAACTCCTCCAAATAATCAATTATGCATGTGACTTACCTTTTTTTTTTTCAACCAATTTGAATAAACAAATCATTTAAATTTGACTTTTCAACATTGTAATGTTGGCTTAACAACAACCTCTTCTTTAATCACCTCAACCCAGCATGGTAGTAACTAGGAAATAGCGAATACAACACCTTGTGGTTGTTCATGACTCCGCGATAGAATGTCAACCACAATATTCTCTCTTCTTTTCTTGTACTCTACTTTAAAATCATTTCCCATGAATTTGTATAACCATTTTTGTTGAGCTATTGTTATGATTTTTTGAGACCATAGATTTTTAAGACATTGATGATCAGTCTTGATGATGAATTGTTTGCCTAGCAAGTATGGCCTCTATTTCTGTATTGCCAATTATGTAAGTATCTCGTTCTTATACGTAGAAAGAAGAAGATGTTTTCCTTGAATTTCTTGGTTGAAATATACAATAGGTCTCTCATGTAATAAAACTGCACCAACCCTAAGTCCAAAGCATCACATTCAACTTTGAAGGTTTTTGAAAAGTCAAAGAGAGATAGTACTGGGGCTTGCGTCATGGCTATCTTGAGCTTTTGGAAAGCTTCATTCGAAGCTAGACTCCATTTAAAAGAATATTTCTTTAATATATTGGTTAGATGAGCAGCAATTTTTCCATAATGTTGAATGAGTTTCTTATAGTAACATGCAAGAAACCCACGAAAGGCTTTACATGTGCTTGGCATTGGCTATTGCATCTTTGCTTTAATTTTGCTCGGGTCAACAGTAACTCCTTGTTTTGAAATAATATGTGCTAGGTACTGCACTTCTTCTTTCCCAAATCGGCATTTTTCAAGCTTCAAGCTTCACTCTTAACTTGTTAGCTTTTAAATCCATTTCATCATTTACCGCCTCTCTCCAAAAAGAAGCGTCTCTAGATGACATACTTTCGCTAAATGTCTTTGGATCCTTTTCAACATTTAACAACAATGGTACTTTGTTAAGTACATTCTTTCTATCCCCTTCAACTAAGAAAAGTAATGCTTGTGATGAAATAAGATCCGGAGCTAAACTCTTTTATTTCTTTTCACGTTGACTCCTCCTTGGTTCAAAACATGTCATAGACTCTTTCCTTTTATTGTTATTAATGGAGGTATCAGATGTATTATCACATGGTTGATCAATAATTGATTTTAATTCAATATTAGAATCATGTTGAAATTTATTCTCAATAAATTCAACATCTCTAAATTCCACAATCACATTTGAATCTAAATTTAACAACCTATAAGCCTTGGAATTTTCAGCATATTCTACGAAAACACTTTTCATACCTCTAGCACCTAACTTTGATGATTTAGGATCATGTATTTTATAAAAAGCTAAACAACCCCAGACCCTTAAATATATCAAGTTTGGTTTTCTTCATTTCTAAATTTCATAAGGAGATACATGTGTTTTTAAAGATGTGATTCTATTATGAATATGACGTGCAGTGAGTAATGTTTGTCCTTATAAATTATTTGGTAGTTTTGCATTAAGGATCATGGAATTTATCATATCCGTAAAGATCCTATTCTTCTTTTCAGCTAAACCATTTTGTTGAGGAGTAAATAGAGCTGATCTTTGGTGAATAATCCCAAATTCTCCACAATAATTATCAAACTCAATTAAGACATATTCACCACCTCTATCATTTCGAACCATTTTAATTTTTTTATCTTTTTTGTTCTCAACTTCAACTTTGAAAATTTCAAATTTATCAAAAGCTTCATCCTTTGTTCTAAGTAAATACACGTAAGTGTATCTAGAACAATCATCAATAAAAGTGATAAAGTATCTCTTACCCCTCTTGTTAAAATGCCATTATACTCACAAATATCGGTATGTATTAAATCCAATATTTGAGTATTTCGTTCAGCTTTGGGAAAATGTTTCTTAGTTAATTTAGATTGGATGCAGATTTCACACTTATGAGTTTTAACATTATTGCAATTAATCAAGCCATGCTTAAACATGTATTTCAAAGATCTAAAATTCAAATGTGCTAATCTAGCATGCCAAACATCACAAGACTCAACAATATAAGCTAAATTGATATCATTATTATTAATGCTGAGTTTGTACATTTCACTACAAGAATACCCTTTCCCAACAAACATTTCATTCTTCGAAATAATACAAGTATTACCCTCAAGCACAATCTTAAGCCCATGCTTACACATACAACTAGCAGAAACAAGATTCTTCATAACGGAAGGTACATGAAAGAGATTATATAATGTAACTTTCTTTCTAGAAGTGAAGTTGATCTCAACTATTCCTTTCCCTGCTACAATGGCTGTATTATTATTCCCCATGAGAACCTTTTGTCCCTCAGTTTCTTCTTTGTATGATAAGAAAAATTTCTTATCATTACAAACATGAATGGCTGCACCTGAATCGAGCCACCAATCACTAGACTTAGTTTCAGCCATATTGGTTTTAGTAATCATGCCAATTTGCATCTCAAAAATCATAGAACAAATCTCTTCAAATTTGTCTTCAACAACATTGGTCTTATGAGAATTCACTTCTTTCTTTTTCTTTTTGAACCTACAATCACTTTGGTAATGGCCTTTCTTGCCACAAAAGAAACAATTTTCAGAAAAATTTTATGTGTTGGACTTCTTGAATTTCTTGTCATTCTTAACTTTGAAATTCTTTGAAAATTTACTAGCTTCAACAACATTAACCTTAGTAGAATCATACTTGTTCTTGGCTTCTCGAGACCTTGTCTCTTCTTCGATTACCAAGTGTTTTTGTAAGTCTTCTAAGGCTATGTTCTCTTTACTATGAAGAAGTTTCTTTCTATAATCATTCCAACTTTGAGGCAATTTAGCAATAATAGCCCCAACTTAAAACGATTCAGAAATTTCAACTTTCAAATCTTAAAGCTTAGTAACTATAATTTGTAATTCATGTATTTGATCAAGAATGGATTTTGTGTCTACCATAACAAATTCAAAATATTTTGAGATAAGGAATTTTTTAGTACCTTCCTTCTCCGTTTTATATTTGTACTCAAAAGCCTTCCAAATCTCCATCGGAGAAGTCATGGAATTGTAAAGATCATAGAGCCTGTTAGAAAGTGTATTGTGTATGTGACCCCGACACATCAATCCATCATTTTCACGTTTTTTCCTTGCAGCCTTAACATCTTCAGTATCATCTTCTTTTGGCTCCGAAAATGGTTCCAATTTTGGATCAATAACATACACAGTTTTCAGAATAGTGAGAAGGAAAAACAATTTTTCCTTCCAGCGAGTAAAATTAGTGCCATCAAAACGATCGAGATGGACACTAGGATTAAGAAATGAAGTCAAATTCTTCTCAGCCTTCTTTTATTGAGAATAAAACCTTAAAGATTGTTGGTGAATTTTTTGAATATGGAGGCAAAGAACAAGTAAATTCTTAGGATTTGAGACGTTTTTATACACTTTCCTTTAAGGTTTTATTTGCCCTCACCACACTTGGTTTGCTATATAGTTCAATGGCAAATTACCCCCTATATATAACAAATCCTTACACAATCTTTAGCAAATAAGATTGTAATTCAAGAACAGTGATGAAATCTGTAATAATCTGGTATCTAATCTAATGTGTGTATATTTTTAAATGAAGAACATGTTTATATGAAAGATTACAACTATTAGAAATGGTACTTTTTCAAAGAAACTCTTTGGTTTGAAATTTGCATCCATTCACAATTGATTTTCTTGTTTTTCCTCAAGCCTGCTAACCGTTTTTCTAGTTGATGTGAAAACACACTCTCTAGAAGAAAACGGTTAGCCGTTTTCTCCATAACGGCGAGCCGTTTTATTCTAGAATGTCAAAATAAGTTACTCTCTGAAAATAAACGGTTAGTCATTTTCTGTAGAATAGAAAACATGCTCTCTGGAATTAAACGGTTAATTGTTTTCTCATAAAACAGCAAGCCGTTTTATTCCAGAATGTCAAACCACAAAAGAAAAATGTTATAATCTCTCTTACAGTCTGTGCAACAGGTAAATAATAAAAAGTCTTCTATTTGAATTTATATCTTCTCTTAATTTGATCTCCAATACTTGATTGACATGTCACATTAAATTCTACTAAGGGCCAATTTTATTATTTTCTTTTTTAGGCTTTGAAGGAGAAAAAATTGTATGTATTGGATTACCATGACATTAACCTTCCATTTTTAGACAAAATAAATGCACTTGATGGTAGAAAAGCTTATGCAACTCGTACAATATTTTTCTTAAATTTTCTGGGCACTCTTAAGCCCATCGCTATTGAGCTCAGCCTCCCACCGTCTGGACCCGATCAAAGTGCATGCTCACGCTACCCGTCGACGCCACTTCCAATTGGCTTTGGCAGCTTGCCAGGGCCCATGTCTGCTCCAACGATGCCAGGGTGCACCAACTCGATAAACAGCGGTAAGCATATTAAGGGCCAGTTTGGGAATACTGTAACTTTTAAAATAATTGTTGTTAGCTCTGCTGTAGAAATAATCAGCTGTGAAGCGAATCAGTTAAGTGTTTGGTAGATTTTGTTTTCAGAAGTATTGTAAGCTTTGAAAGCAGTTATGGACGTTTGGTAAATTTTACTGTTAAACTGCTGAAAAAAAATAAATGACTAAAATATATATAATATAAAATAAAATTTTCTTGTACATATAAAACATGTACATATAATATTTTTAATGGTGTATTATAATAATTTTTACTAAAAATAAAATTTATAATCTATTGATTTTACTTTTTTATTTTTTATCTTAAAACAATTGATAATTAAATTAATAATATAGTGAGAAAGTTAATAATAATTCGACCAAAAAAATTATATTAATAAATTTATATTGATGAATTATAATAAAAATTTATTAAAATATTTATTTTGTTTCCAATTTGAATAAGGATAATTTTGGGTTTAGTTAATAATTTTAAGGATATTTATGGAATTGTATTAAAGGATAAAATTGATTGTTAAAATCAGAATCTAAAAGTTAATCCTTCCCTACTTTTCAAAATCAGGTGTAGGAGGGGTTGATTTTGACAAAAGTGATTTTGATTTTTTTTTACCAAACACTAAAATTAGCTTTTAGATTTTCAAAATCACTTTTAAACCTCTTAAAAACAATTCCAAATGGACCCTAAATCAATTTGATTGCTCGCAGCTTTCATCAAAATTATGGCATTTTGTTTTCCATTTTTATGTTGGCTAAAATTGTTTAAGTACCGCACGGATTATTGTGCAATAAATTGATCCTGTGACATATGTCTACTTAAATGAAATGAATATCCCCAAATTAAAGGAGAGATTAGTTCGTTGATCTTTTACAACAAAAGCCAGAGGTCAAGGATTTAATAAGTATAAGAAGATATGTTTAATTTGAGGTGTGGTCGAAGGAAGTGCAATGTAACTAAAGCTTTTAATATAACTAAAAATGACACTGCAAATCTTCTTGGAAGTTCAACTTTAAGATTTACTTTTAGTAAAGAAGACACTTAAAGGAATAAAACAACAGCTTCATTTTTAGGGGTAAGTTTTCTTAAAATGTGACCCAAAACATGATACAGCTTTCTAAAATTGTGTCACATGAAAAGGTATATTCATAATAAGGAGATGTGAAATATTAGTAGATCGCACGAGATCTTATTGATTCTGATTCCACAAACAAACAACTTGCTCTTCAATAATGCTTCTGATTACTGTACCAAAAACGTTGAATCACTTTCCCATCTCATCAAGTGCTAGAAATAACTATTGAGTTTATAGCCTAAATTAAACGACTAATGCTAGCTGTGGCACTTTTTACTTCTTAATTGTCTTTGCTTTATTTGACCAAATTATCACCCTATTATACATTCATCTTAATCACTCAATGTTAGATGAAGGTGATGTCACTTTGTGTCTAGTAGTGAATCGCCATTTCATTTGTTGGCATCATAATGTGTGATTCATGTGTTCGAAAAAACTGTTCGTACGTTTTTGGACCGAAATTGACTCTCTTTACCAAAATATTTAATAATTGATCATGGAAAAGCTTGGCATATTAGATGGCCCTTTATCTTGAGAGTATTTATGACTAGTGTGATCAATTAAATCAAATTTATGATGCACCTATTCTTATCATTATCAACCCTTGACTTTCTAACAAGTTTTCATGAAATTCCACGTGGACGAATGATAGATATGTATTTCTCATTTGAAATTAGGATACATGGTGATATTAATTGTATTCATTTCTTTTATAATATTATGCCACATATATATTTATAATAATATACGTTTAGAATTTAGTTATATATTATTTCTTATCTAATAACTATGAATCACATTACTTCAAAAAGTTCAGTTAAGTTCGTATCAACACTAAAGTCTAAGTTCTCGACAGTTTCCATTTAGATTCATTATTTAGTAGTGAGCTAGTGCTGCCAACAGTGTTGAGGACACTAATGAGGGCACTAGCTTAATTGATTTCTATAAACTCAATAATTAATCAATGGTAATTTGATCCTTGCAACCCACTAAATGCTGCTTTCTCATGTTATTAAGATAGAATGGAGCTTCTTAGGAGACTTATCCGTTCTAATTTTTGTTCTTTAATTTTAACAATTTGTTTTGTTCGACTATTATTTGAGAGTTTGATGTCCACATAATTTAAATATATGGTGATTTTCTTCCACCCAAATAGAAATATTGTGGTTGTGATATTTTTGTTAAGTTTTGGTTAAATGAAGTATTTTTTTGCTAAAAATGAGAAGTTTCAACAGCTCAAATTTGAAAATTTTGCGGCCATAGAAGGTTAATTTCAGCATATTCATCACTAAATCAACCAAAAGAGCCAACCGAGATTGTGGAGGATTATGTAAAAAGGCTAAAAAAGTTACGAGTGTTGAAGTCTAACCATTGATTGTGTGCATATAACCTAAATATTTATCAATGTATCCTCAATTAAATTATAATAATACGTGCAGGCCCCCCCCCCCCCCAAAAAAAAACAATAAAGTCATTAAAACCTGAATGATTTATACCATTGACTACCAATTAGTAATCCATGCTTGATATTATATTGTTGTGTTAGTTAAGGTGAAATATTTCGTAACTGGCACCAAGTAAAGGATGAAACACAAACCAGTAACCACTGAATTATTGAGTCACCAGCTGCATTAACCCAAGTCAAATATCAAAAAATTCAATCATTCTTAAAGCTACTTTCCTCGCACACGATAAATTATTGAGAAAGCGAGAGGCTCTAATTTTCTTTAGAAAAATCGAGTCAACACTAATTTTCTTTAGAAAAGTCCGAGTCAACAGTCAAAGTCATTTCCACTCAGACTCTTCCTTCCCTCAATGGTATACTTTTCAAGGCAATGATGCAATTTTTAGACATTTGGACCGCGTTTTTAAGTCCGGTATATGACCGGGTTTTAATTTGGGTGTCCAGATTTTGTATTTTTTTAATATTATATATATATATATTTTTTAAATTTATTTTTTTATAATTTTATAAGTTTTAAATTTATTTTAATAAAATTTAATATGAAAATATAACCTTAATAAATAAGTGAAATAAATATAAATATTTAAAATAATATATATTTTATAATATTTTTTTAATAAAATTTAGGTTTCGAACCGAATCTTAAATTTATCAAATAATGCCCAAGACCGGTCTAATTTCACACCAAAGTTGGATAGTGCCCAGCCCATATCATTTGGGTATGGTGCAAATCCACATCAGGCAAGTATTTTTACCACCCCTAATGTCCAAGCATTTCATGATAAACAAAAAGAAACAAAGTGGTCCATCTACACAAGCTTCATGGTAAAGATAATAAATTCACGACTTTGCTAACTTAAATTTCTTTCACTTTCTTAACTACCAACACTTTAAGAGAAGTCTGTTGGGTCTTGAGTCTTTGAAACCAAATCGTGTGAAACTCTACGGGAAAATATAATGTATACATTTAAAAAATTACGTCAATGGACATGGATAGATACATATATTTTTCGTTTAATTTCTCGGTGATTTCTCAAGTCACCGATCAACACAACACAGCATGAATAACGCCAATCAAAATAAGGCTGGTCAACAAAAATATCGAAATCTCAAAGACTTGTGTTGGTCACTCTCTTACTATAAATGTCCCCACCAACAACACTTTTAACTTCACACATAATCAACTTGAAGACAACACTCCGATACACAAAAGCTAGTTTTACAACTATGGAGCTCCTTCATCCCTCTTGGGCTTCCTACTTGGCCGCTTGGCTGGCAACCCTTGCCCTCGTCCTCCTCTCCCTCCGTCTCCGACGTGGGAAACTCAACTTGCCGCCAGGCCCAAAACCCTGGCCAATCATTGGAAACCTCAACCTCATCGGCTCACTTCCCCATCGCTCCCTCCATGCGTTGTCCGAAAAATATGGGCCCATCATGCATCTTAAATTCGGGTCATTCCCCGTTGTCGTGGGCTCTTCCGCTGAGATGGCTAAGGTTATCCTCAAAACCCAAGATGCACTGTTTGCTGGCCGCCCCAAAACAGCAGCAGGCAAGTACACAACCTTCAATTACTCAGATATTACTTGGTCACCTTATGGGCCATACTGGCGTCAGGCTCGTAAAATTTGTTCAATGGAATTGTTTAGTGTTAAACGCCTCGAATCATTTGAGTACATAAGAGTAGAAGAATTCAAAATATTTCTCAATCGCTTGTATGAATCATTCGGCAAGCCAACAATATTGAAAGATCATCTTTCGGATTTGAGTCTTGCTATTATAAGCCGTATGGTTTTGGGGAAGAAATACACAGACAAGCAGCACGAAAATGAGATTGTGACACCGCAAGAGTTCACGGCAATGGTTAATGAATTGTTCATGCTTAATGGGGTTTTAGATGTCGGCGATTCGATTCCTTGGCTAGGGTTTTTGGATTTGCAAGGTAATATAAAGAGAATGAAGGCTTTGGCTAAGAAGTTTGACAAGTTTTTGGAGCATGTGCTGGATGAACATGACGCTAGAAGAAAAGGGGTCGAAAATTATGTGGCTAAAGATATGGTGGATGTGCTTTTGCAGCTAGCTGATGATCCCACTCTTGAAGTCAAGATTGAAAGACATGGCGTGAAAGGTTTTACACAGGTATATATTTTCAACTCTCTATTATTATTATTATTATTATTTAGGGTTGGCAAAATTCGGGTCCGGGTATCCCAATGCCCGTATCCGGCTTGGATGCAAATTTTAGACACTAGAGCCTGGTTTTTTTAAGCCCGGCACCGGGTCAAGTTTTAATCTGAGCGCCCGGATTTTGTATTTTTAATATTATATATGTATACTTTTTTATTTATTTTATAATTTTATAAGTTCTAAATTTATTTCAATGAAATTTGACATGAAATAATAAATTTTAAGTGTTTAAAATTTTAAATATGTGTAATAAATTAGTTAAATAAAAATAAATATTTAAAATAATATATATTTTATAATTTTTTTTTAAAATAAATTTTGGGTTCCGAATCGAGACTTGGGTTTATCAAGCGATGCCCGGGACCAGTCTGACTTCATACTCGGGCTGAGTAATACTCAGTCCACATCGCATGGGTGCGGTTTGAGTCTGAACCATGCAGGTATTTTTACCACCCCTATCGTCGTTGTCGTTGTTGTTGTTGTTGTTATTATTCATATTTCTGTTGCAAGTGATTTCACCTATACGTGCACATGGCTAGCTAAAGTCAAGTGAACTCATTTTTCTCGTTAATTATTATTATTCTTCAAAGGAATAGGTATCAAAATAACATATTTTTCGGCCGATGAAGTAAATTTGTGGTTTTGTGGTTCACATCAAATTCAACACTTAACCCCAATTTCTCGGCAACTTCTATATAAATCCAAACACTTATGACATAGACAATTTATATATATGGAGAGAAAAGAGTCACTGGTTTTCGTAATTTTGGGTAAACATTGACACCTCAATTTATTGGTAGCAAATTGTCATGTAGCAACAAATTGCTCGCTGCCAAAAAGAACTTAGGGCTAGTTTGGAATAATATATTGCTTCTACTGTGTGGATGAAATAAGTCGTTCATTTAAAAGTAACTTAAAGTATTTGGTGAACTGTATTGTTATAGTTGCTATGAATTTGAAAAGTAGAGTACATGCATAGGCGGATGTAGTGTACGGAAATTTTTTTACCCCTTTTTGTTTAAAAGAAAAATTAATAAATTTTTAAATAATTCCTATCAAATTATCAAATAGTCCCGTTCTTCCAGTTTCTACAACCACAGTAGAGATAACATTTTCAACAATGAAATTTGCAAAGAATAAACTTCGGAATCGGACGGGAGATGAATGGATGAATAATAATTTGATTGTTTATGTAGAAAAATATGTATTTAATAGTATTGATAATGAGTCTATTACACAACGTTTTCAAAATATGAATTCGCGTAGAGAATAATTGTAAATGTGTTATGAAAAATTTTATATATTCAAGTTTCAAATTTTACATTTTGTTGTTTTTTAATTAGCCCCCGGTAAATTATTTTTCTAGATCCGCCACTGATGTATTTAGTAAATTTTATTACAAAAGTATCGTTTTATTACATAACGATCAAAATAGATATAAATTTAAATTGCCTTTTATTTTTAGAGTATGTTTAATAAATTGTTTAGACATGGCTTTTTTTCCCTTAAGTAAAATTACATAATGTGAATAAACTCAATTGAAAAAAAATCTAATGAGATTCATAATCTATTAGATGAATATTATAAAAATTTATATTTATACATAATCCAAATAAAATAAAAATTAATATTTAATATATTCACATTAAATTAATACTGAAGAGAACATACAATAATTGTGGTGGTAATTTAATTGTGACGGCAATATGATATTTAATGGTTATATATTAGGGTTTATGACAAAGTAAGATATAATTTTTTTTATAAAATATTAATGTTATAATAGAAATTTTAAAAAGGTGTGGTAACTTATTTACTAAGCTGTTAATGAAAAACAACCCCCACCTACATTTAAAAGTTGCTGTCAAATTGGAAAAAATTATCAAATAAACTATTTTTATAAAATTTACCAAACACTCTCTATAAAAAATTATAAGATAAATGGTTTATTAAGTTTCAACCTTAATCCCAAATAGAGCCTTAGTTCGTTGTCAAATATCTTTCACTACTGCCGACCTATAAAATTGATTGAAATTGCTTGCTTTTTTAGTATACTGTTGGTCACAGCAGCCAGTAATAGGGCCAATATATATATACAGCCTACCAGGTCTGCATATATTATACTAATTCATGCCATTGAAATATTTTAGCTATAATACAAAGTTGAGAAAATTATACATGTAGAAATCAAGACTAAAGTAGGGATAAAAGCGATAAAAGAAAGAAAAATTTGAGTGAAAGATAAAATTATTTAGTTTAATTAATTTATCATGTATGTGTCATTATTCTATTGATTATCCAATTTGTTCTCATTTTTGCACATCTATCATTTTTCTATAAAGGAACATTACAAAATTAATAATTGTGGCCTCCATTAAATTCTAGTGTATATCAACAACACGTGAATCGTTTAAAATTAAACCTGTCAACAGACCAGTGTGCTCCGTCGGCTCATTTTGCTTTTGCATGTAATTTTATTTTTCTTGTCGGTTTTACCGGTTCATCAGTTCACTGGCCGCCAAAGAAATTCGATCGCTAATACATACGACTTTATTTTATAATGCATGCATAGTTTCGTAGTTTCCACATAAGTAAAATATAGTTCAATA
Organism: Atalantia buxifolia; assembly: GCA_030444775.1. Lineage (NCBI taxonomy): Eukaryota > Viridiplantae > Streptophyta > Magnoliopsida > Sapindales > Rutaceae > Atalantia > Atalantia buxifolia. Next base: position 8,287 of record JASUUI010000036.1, on the reverse strand, counting down.
AGCGATTCATTTCAAAGTCATTTAGCAAGTGAGTACCTAAAGTTTAGTGTGAAAATTCTTGAAAGTATATGTTCAAGCACACGATTTCTAATCTTTTATCTCTTGTGTAATCCAGGACTTAATTGCTGGTGGGACTGAGAGCTCAGCAGTAACGGTGGAATGGGCCATCTCTGAACTAATGAAAAAGCCTGAAATTTTTAACAAAGCAACAGAGGAACTAGACAGAGTAATTGGAAAAGAAAGGTGGGTTGAAGAGAAAGACATCGTTAATCTCCCATTTATTGATGCCATAGTTAAAGAAACAATGCGTCTGCACCCAGTGGGTGCTTTCCTGGTGCCCCGAGCGGCTAGAAAAGATTGCAAAGTAGCCGGCTACGACATCCAAAAAGGCACGCGAGTCCTTGTTAGTGTATGGGCGATAGGGAGAGACCCAGATTTGTGGGAAAACCCCAATGAATTTTATCCTGAGAGATTTATTGGAAAATCAATTGATGTGAAAGGCCACGATTTTGAGCTGCTGCCATTTGGGGCTGGGAGAAGAATGTGTCCGGGGTACAGTCTCGGGCTTAAGGTGATTCAAGCAAGCTTAGCTAATCTTTTGCATGGATTTGCATGGAAATTGCCAGGAAGTATGCGCAATGAGGAGCTGAATATGGAGGAAACTTTTGGGCTTTCTACTCCGAGAAAGTTCCCACTTGAGGTTCTGGCTCACCCAAGGCTTTCACCCCATCTTTACAATCTGTGATGGCGTAGCGTACTTTGAGTAGGTGGCTTGTGATGATCTTGCTCGAGTTTGTTAGTACGAAAAGGCTATGGATTTGCAGATGTAACGAGATTTTAAACCCAAACTAATGTACGCAGCTGTTTGGGCCCAAATAACGCGCGTCTTTTGATATATAATCTTATTGTTAGGGTGTTGATGTGTCGATACAAAATCTTCGCACAATCGCACTTCGTTACAATATAAAATATTTATAGTTTGTTAGCTTTATTTGTTGGTTCTCTTTTTTCTTTTCAGTCTGATACGATTATTTGCTTAAATAAGTATTCCAATTTTTCTGTGAGTGTGAGATTTTTTTTTTCCAATGTATGGAAAAAATTAATCTGAAAAAAAAATATGGAGATGATACCAACGAAAACTTCAAGATTAAAACAACTTAATCTGAAAAAAACAACAACAACAACAATAATAACGAGATTTCTGTAAATGTTTTTTATGATGAATGCCAAATGTAACATGCCGATGAAGCATGAGTATGAGCAGGATGCCTTGACTACCATTTGTGTACATTTAGAAGGAGTTATATATGACATCTCTGCACTTGAAGGCTGAAACCTGAGAGACTTCACTATTAATTAATATCATATTTTCTTTTTCTTTTTTGGCTAGAAAGCCTCTTTTGATAAACCAAAAACTTTGAAATATTCCAAATTGTACCATAAATTGCTTGGCTGGGTTTTGTTCCTAATCAACGATCGTGATAATTAATGAAGAAAACAAGAAAAGAACCAACTCATTATGATTTTCTGTGTTGGGCTTTTATATTTTTTGATTTGGTTCAGCTTTATTGTGACCTAACTACTAGTCTCACAGAATATTGAAAAAACATAAGGTAAAGAAAATAAACCATAGACGTTACTTTATCCATAAGAATCTAAATATTTTAAGTAAAATAAAAAATATATATTTAAAATAAATTGTTGAAGATTATTAATTAAAAATTTTGATAAGGTGGACACTGTTGCTCTCCGCTGCGCACGTGGTCAACTCTTATAGGAAAAGTTATGGATCAGCAATCTATTAAATAAATAGTTTAAGGTACTATGAACACTAACACATACTTTTAAAAAATCCGAAATAATCAAATTAAGTATATGTTAACAATTTTAAAAGTCAAATACCGAAGGACATAAGTAACAAAAAAAAATATTAATAAAAGGGTGGGGATAAGTAATTTGAAATTTGACTAAGTGGGGGCACGCCGCATGTGCCAATCCATGTGAGAGTTTGTCGTTTAACTACTCAACACGCAATTGATTAACAAGTTAATGGTTTCAGAGGGCTGCGATCGAGATAAGTAATTAATCGAGCATCTTCCCTAATTATGCTTGATTTATCAAATATAACTGACTTGAGTTGTTCTGTTTAGACATATCAGTTTCAATCATAATCATCAAATAAACGATAATCAAATATGGAGTGGAAGTAGATCCTGCACTCCAGTCGTAGTTAACATTTAGTATAGAGATATTAGGAAGAGATTCTGTTTCTTTAAAAAAAAATCAAATAAATTTTATCTTAAAACGTTTTTTGGTTGGGACGGGGAGAAGAACGTGTTTAGGGAATAATGTCTCGAGGATATTTGAGTATATACGTTGTCACAGTGCTGATCAAAAAGTTCAAATAAATTTATGATTATAAGTATAAGTAGACTTGTAATGTAATTTTTTTTCCTTCTCAAAAGGAAAGTATATTAGTAGTAGTGAAGATGAAGATGCAAGGGGGTAGACTAATAATCAATCGGATTTGAGCTGCCCTCATCAGAAAGAATCGTTGTGGGAACTTAATATTATTTTTAACCGTAAAAATGGCTCAAGATGCGAGGATTTGTTGCAAAATTGAGTCAACTACTCAACCTGCAATTTATTAGTTGATCAAAGTGAAATTTAGATTAAACTACAACAGATAACTGGCTTATTTGTCTACAAATCATAAGGCATATCGGCAACATTTTCGTTGTAATTTAATTAAATTTATTTTTTTAAAAAAAATTGAGATTCCTTTCAACTTAACCAAGGTTCTCGGTTCGAGACTTGGGAATGCAGCTGCGTTAAATACTTGTTGGGAGAGCTTTACCGCCCTAGTGGTCCTACCCGGTTCGAATCTAGATTAGTCGAGGCCCAATGTGATCTTTCTAGATTAGTCGAGACCCAATGTGATCTTCGGATACAATGTAATTTTCGAATATCAGATGATTTAATATACAAAAAAAAAGAAGAAAAAGTAGGTGAGTGTGTGAGTGTGATACATGCAAGTTGTTCATTGATAAATTATTCCCGAATACGTCTCTAGCATTCACCAATTGAATGCTCTCAATTGGAATTGCTTCGGGAAGAACAGCCAAATTTTGGGCGGCACGTACCCATTTTTCCCTGTTCTGGCACCAAATTGGCGGATTCTTTGAGGGCCACCAGCCACTGTCTTTGACATTTTTTTTTCCAACCACATGTTCAACAAAAACAAGATAAAGTAGGTGAGCATGTGAGTGTACAAGTTGTTCATTGATTTCTCGTAGATCTCCATGAATAAAGGCCATTAAAATAGATGTGCTCAAGCAATTTCGAATCTAGCTCCAAATATTTTTGGCCATTCCGTATTTTGAATACCAGACCACTCCATCCCGCAACACTTGCAACTCCACACCAGTAAGCTAGCTAATGTTTACTACAATGGAGCTCATTCATCACTCTTGGGCTTATTACTTGGCCGCATGGCTAGCAACCCTAGCCCTCGTTCTCCTCTCCCTCCCTCTTCGCCGCCGGCAACTCAACTTACCGCCGGGCCCATCAAGCAATTTCGAATCTAGCTCCAAATATTTTTGGCCATTCCGTATTTTGAATACCAGACCACTCCATCCCGCAACACTTGCAACTCCACACCAGTTAGCTAGCTAATGTTTACTACAATGGAGCTCATTCATCACTCTTGGGCTTATTACTTGGCCGCATGGCTAGCAACCCTAGCCCTCGTACTCCTCTCCCTCCCTCTTCGCCGCCGGCAACTCAACTTACCGCCGGGCCCAAAGCCATGGCCGATCATCGGAAACCTTAACCTCATAGGCCCACTTCCCTATCGGTCCATCCATGCTCTGTCCGAAAAATATGGGCCTATCATGCAACTCAAATTCGGATCATTCCCCGTTGTTGTGGGATCCTCCGTTGAGATGGCGGAGGCTTTCCTTAAAACCCACGACGCTCTGTTTGCTTACCGGCCCAAACTGGCCGCAGGTAAGTACACAACCTTCAATTACTCAAATATTACATGGTCACAATACGGACCATACTGGCGTCAATTACGTAAAATATGCTTGATGGAATTGTTTACTGCTAAACGCCTCAACTCATATGAATACATAAGAGTAGAAGAAACGATGTTGTTTCTCAGGAACTTGTATGAATCATCTGGCAAGCCTATTACATTGAAGGATAATCTTTTAGATTTGAATCTTGAAGTTATGAGCCGTATGGTTTTAGGGAAAAAATACACAAATGAGATTGTGGCACGACATGAGTTTAAGGAAATGGCCGATGAGTTGTTTATTTTAGGCGGGGTTTTGGATATTGGCGATATGATTCCTTGGTTAGGGTTCTTGGATTTACAAGGTTATATAAAGAGAATGAAGGTTTTGGCCAAGAAATTTGACAGGTTATTTGAGTATGAGTTGGATGAACATAACGCTAGAAGAAAGGGGGTCGATAATTATGAGGCTAAAGACATGATGGATGTGCTTTTGCAGCTTGCTGATGATCCTACTCTTGAAGTTAAACTTGAAAGACATAGCCTCAAAGCTATAACCCAGGTATTTATTTTTCAACTAATTTATTTATTTATTTATTTATTTGTTTATTTGTTTATTTGTTTATTTATCATTTCATATTTCGTTTACAAGAACTCTTGTCGATACGGACATGGAGACTAGAGTCAAATTAATTTCTCTCTCTCTCTCTCTCTCTCTCTCTTTTTAATCATACTTAATTTCTTTAAAAGTGACATTATTAGTTGCCATACCGCCTTTTGGGTAACGGTGTAATAAATCATGTGCTTTTGTGGTTCATATATGTTACGACTGAATTTACATATAATTTACATATCGGTCTCTGGTTCATCAATTCACGGGCTATAATATGAACTGTCTTGCTTGTACTCAGCAAAGAAATTTATTAGTAAAATCAAAATTAGTTGGTGTGAGTGGTTCAGCACTCTCATTCTTTAAGAGAGGTCAGGGATTTAAGTCATGCTCTCGTATGAAGTCACCACTTTAGCCAATACTTTACCCCCTTACGGGCTGACCCGTCTTGGGGATTAGGGATTAGTCGGATTATGGTGCGAGGCAAGGTGTCACCGGGGCTCACTCAGGACCACCTCGTACTTCAGATAAAAAAAAAATTATTAGTAAAATACATATGACTTATATATATGCCTAGTTTTAAAGTTTCTACATAACTGATTGTTCAATAATCAAACGATCGATTTCAAAGTCAAGTTTGCAAGTGAGAGCAAGTTAGCGTACGAGATTTGTACAGGATTCCTAATCTTTGTCTTTCTTGTATTATAGGACCTACTAGCTGGTGGGACTGAGAGCTCAGCAGTGACAGTGGAATGGGCTATCTCTGAACTAATGAAAAAACCAGAACTACTCAAAAAAGCAACCGAAGAACTAGATAGAGTAGTCGGAAAAGAAAGATGGGTTGAAGAGAAAGACATCGTTAATCTCCCATTCATCGACGCCATAGTTAAAGAAACAATGCGTCTACACCCGGTGTCTCCAACACTGGTGCCGAGAATGGCTAGTGAAGATTGCAAAGTTGCCGGCTACGACATCCCTAAAGGCACTCGAGTCCTAGTTAATGTATGGACGATCGGGAGAGACCCCGCTTTGTGGGAAAATCCTAATGAATTTTACCCTCAGAGATTCCTTGGAAAATCAATTGATGTGAAAGGGCATGATTTTGAGTTGCTGCCTTTTGGTACAGGAAGAAGAATTTGCCCAGGGATGAGTCTAGGGCTTAAGGTTATTCAATCAAGTTTGGCTAATCTTTTACATGGATTTTCATGGAAATTGCCTGGCAATATGAGCAATCAGGAGCTTAATATGGAGGAAACTTTTGGCCTTTCCACTCCGAAAAAATTTCCGCTTGAAGTTGTGGCTCAGCCAAGGCTTTCATCCCATCTTTATAATCTGTGATTCTGGCATCCAAAAGAACTAATTATGGCTTGGTTCGCTTTTAATATATTTTGAATAAGCGCTTCTTGATGGTCTTGCTTTGGTTTTCTAGTGCTAACATGGTCCTGAATTTGAAGATATAACGAGAGCCAGTGTATACAAGCCAACGTAATCTTTTTGGGCTTAGATATTGTGCCTTTTAAATAATGAACTTTGTTAGTGGTGATATTTTTTACCATCGCTTTCCGTAAACACTTACTTACATGGGGCTGTTTTCAATGAACTCTTTTTATAGATTGCTTCTACTACATCTTTCCTAAAATAATATGCCAATTTTGCAGATCAAATTGATAAATATCTAAAATGTGCAAGCAAGGAATGTAAATGAAGAAAAGCTAAAGAAGCATGATGATAATAACTAAAGAAAAGCAATTTTGAAAGCTCCTCTTGTTGGGGAAAATCAGTTTTTAAATTTTATAAAATTTTTTAGGATTGAATTCATATTCTAGAAATCGTACCTTCAAAATCTGAGAAGATAAACAATCTTCGCTTTTTCCGCTGAAATGAATTAGACTCCCAGATCACAATCTGTCACCACCACGCTTGTTAAATCACAATCCGTCACTAATGATCTTCCAGGTTATGACTTCGATTTGATCTGCATTTGACGTGTGGGTGCCTTTATCACTACCAATAGTAAATAGCAGGAGAAAATTTTTCTCTCAAGATTGGAGAAAAAAATCTTTTTTTCCGATCTGTATAAAGTGGCTATCTCTATTTTTTCATAGAGAAAATAAACCTTTTTATATCTCCCTTTAGTGAAATCCTAGGCTCCAAAAATAAAAGACACGTTACTTGCTTTTTCCTATAGGGGGCCACCTTGTAAATAACATAAGACCCCTTACACATAAGCATATTGATGGAGTCTCCCACTAAATGATATATTTAGGCTTTTGACCCAAATTGCTAGTTATCTTACTTATTAATCCAGTAGTGGTGCAGTCAATTAAATAAGCTAACCCGGGGATCAATTGGGTACATACAATAGTGGCTACAATAATTAGGCATGTAATTAAACTAGCCCAATTATTTAATTCCAAATTTACTCCACTAAAAGATTGGAACTGACCTCCATAATTGTATGCTATCTAGGATAGTGTTCTCGAATAATAATTCGACCCATGCCACATTAATTTCTTTACTGCATAATCCTTTATACCACATCATTAATTAAATCGATATCTTAGCTGTCCAATCGATTTAATTACATCTTATTCTTTAATACTTACTAGTTTTCTCTAATGATCATTTTCAACATACTAAATATGTTGACACACTCTGGCCAGAGAATTCTATGATCAAGCGCCGAAAAGCCATTAAGAGATGTGTCATACAAATTCTATATTGTTAATCTATAACTCCAATACTTATAATTGCCTCCACCAAGATACTGGGTAATCTTGACCATAAGTGTGTGTCATGCCCATTGGTAACTCAAATGAAATAACAATTACAATCATGAAATCATAACTAACTTAAGATTAAGATTACAATAAAATCAATGCCTATGAGATTTAATAAGTCTGACAGTCATTTCAAGGTTAATTAAATCTCATATGTGATCCTATTTAATGTAGTCGTACTACATCAATAAATTCATACATGATTAAGACAAACCATTTACATCATTTATTACAGTCTATACCTAAATAAAGTGCCCAACTTTATTTATCAACTGCGAACATAATTTATTTAATCATAAGTTAACTTGTATTTATGTCTTCTGTGAATCCACATGATGATCACATAAATACATATAATATGATCAAATGGACTTTACTCAAAATATTAATGTAATTAAGATACTTGAATAAAATACCTCATTTATTTTATTAATCAGAAAAATTATTTATTACAATTATATAAACACATATGCTTTTAAAGAGCACATTTTCCCAACACCTCTTTCCCTTCCATTTTTCTATGAATTCGTTGACAGAGTACAAGGGATTGGTTTCTATTTACAGAAAGCAATTAACCAGTTTTGTGTGGGAGAAGCAATTTCAATTTGCATAATACCGTACAACGACCTTTAATCAAATAGCAATATGCTCTTTGAATCTCAATGTGTTGTGTGTAGTACATCTTGTGAATTGATTAGTGTGATACATAAACACATCATAAATTATGCAATTACTTTTACAATTAATAATGATATGTTTACTAAGTTTAAATACTTAGTTAGAATACTCACTGATGTGTTACGGATCGTTTAATAACATGTATTTGATATGAATTAATTTTATTATTAATTATTAACTTATTATTTTTACAACTCACTC
>JASUUI010000359.1:0-25823 GCA_030444775.1 Atalantia buxifolia | reverse complement strand
GTTACGCTTGCTATTTGTCACATTTCATGACCAAGCCACTATTTAGGGGCTTTAATTTTCTTTCTAATCAATTCAAATAATTCAGAAAGAGAATTACGCTGTAGGGTTAGTTTGACTTTGACTTTTAGAGAACAAAGAAGTTAATTAGGGTGTATCTTTCTATATTGGCATTATCTTACTAATAAAGGACTCATGTAGCTTACGGCGTATTTGTTATAAAAGCAGGGGACAAAAGTAAATAAATAAATGCATAAAGAAGTTTAAATTAATTTAATCTTTTTCTATATTATTATTTAAACTCTAAAGAAATAAAACCGTTTGAAAGGCATTCAGCTACAGCTTGGGGACCATTGCACAAGTGGCTTCAATCTTATTTTCTTATGGGTTTGAATGCACAAAATTGATATGTAGTTTCCACTTATTTATTGCCTCAAATCATTTAGTTTAAGAAGAATACAAGAAGAATGTCTAGTATTACCGGAAGTGTAATGATCAATTTGTTTTTTCTTTATTTGTTAGCACGCAATGATATATCTAAAAGTTATAAATAATAAATAGGTTAAATATTCTTTCAATTCCTATTAATTAAAACCAATCACCAGTTAGTTTGCAACGATTAATTTAACTTCAAGGGAGAATGGTATTTATGTTTGATATAATTCTAAAATCAAACAAATTTGATAAGCAACTAAGAAAAATAGATAATTAGTTAGATTTTATGAATTATATATGTAGTAAGGTCCTTTAGATAATTTTTGAAAATACGATAACTAAGTAATTTGCTGAAACCATAAAAAATTAAAGGAGCATTTACCTTGATAAGTAAGCTAGGGATGGAAAATGTGGTTGGGCCCTGGTATGGCAAAGCCTTAGATATGATACGGACATGGTTTTCGAACACCCAAGCTGAGCATTTTTAAAACCTGAATTTTATATTTTATAATATTATATATGTATATTTTTTTAATTATATAATTTTAAATTTTATTTTCATGAAATTGGGGATGCAAATATAAATTAAATGTTTAAAATTTTAAATATATAATAAATTAATTAAATAAATATAATTATTTAAATAATATATATAGTTATATTTTTAAGAAATAAAATTAGGATTTCAAACCTGACTGAAGCTTATCATGATGCCTATGATGCCTAGGTCTATGGCCTGGACCTTTTTCCTGACTAGCTATTTACTTGGCCTGCATTGCCAAAGTTCTGTGTTGGCTGGATATTTTGACACCCTGAATAAGACTTTTTAGTGCAATCATCCATATTTAATTTGGCCACTTTATCAACTGGTAATAAATTTTCATACTTTCATCGACCTTATGTCCAATGAACCCCAACAACTAAAATGACCAAATTTGATCAATGCATTTTATAAATAAACGAAAAATATAACCTAAAAAATGGAAACAATTGAATTTGAATGCTTTCAGACTCATTAACAAAATAATATTGAAAATACTTGCTTAAAAAATAGGGCAGTAAGTGAGATGAACCCTTATTAGTAAAACTTTCTGTAAAGAAAAGAATTAAATACAAAAAAATCTAAAAAGAGATTAAAAAGCAGAAAAATATGATATGAATATGAATCATATGAGACAAACACGGATGTGCAATTCGAATAAGAAACAATTTTTATTTGATTAAATAAGTTCATTCAGGGAAACTGCCAGAATTAAGGGTTCAGTATTTTTTTTAACTAAATATTGAAACTAAATCCGGCTATTTTCAGTTTGTTTTTTTTTTAAACTTAATACTGAAAATTTATCAAAAAAGTTCGAATAAAATTAAGTGAAAAAAAAATTAACTAACACAACGTTGAATGCTGAATGGATTATTTAACTTTTACTTTCGAAACTACCATCATATTGAATCCATTCTAGCGCTAAGTTTACTAAACAATTTTATCATCATATGGTTTTCTTTACTTCTTGCTGACCATTTGAAAAGTGATTCTATTGCTTTCTATTGTTTTCTTCAATTTTATCATGGATTTGTCTGCTTTTCCCTTGCCTATTTTGTGAATTACAGATAGAATCCGAAGTTGGTATTATAAATAAGCTCATTTGAGAAGCACGTATCAGAACAATAAGAAACTATTTTTCTTCTTCAGTTTCTTTCAATTATGAGATCTGCTTGTAAACCTTGGTTCATAAATGGGCATTTTCTCTGCTTTGAATGTGTCTTGATTTTTCAAAAATCATAACAACCAGACAAACCAAACAAATTTTTCGTTAACAATTAATTTTTACACAATATGATACATTCAGATCCGTAAAATATCGAAGCATTTAGAAAATATCTTCTAAACATCTAAAAATAACTAAATAAAGGTTGTGGTTAAAAATTAATCATAGAAAAAAAATCTAAATGTGTGGTCACTAAATGTTTGTAAGGATTATAAATACATGGCATCTCCGAACCAATGAAGTTAAGAACAACCAAAACTTCCACCTGTGAAATCCTTTCCATTTCCCTTCTTTAATAAAATATTCTTAATAAAAAATAATTTCCACTTTAATTATTTTAGCCCACTAACCTCCTCTGCCCAACGCCAATGCCTTCCACTTCAATTTTTGGGAATCGAATCTAAAAAACGATATCCGTTCATGTAATTTGGTACAATCCCGAAGAACCCAAATGCCTTATTCCATGCCAGTGAGACCTTCTGTATAATTCCCGGTTCTAATGGTATTGAAACAATCCCCGATATTCGTCCCAGAACCAGCCAGCAAACCACCACTAGCGTCCTGATTAATCTGCCGGCGGAAGGCTCCCTACGACAACTTCCTCACGCCATCAGAATTCAATTTAAAGGCAGGCCAAATAGGAAGAGAGCAGCCACAAAGAACTTTTCCATGCGCAACATCCTATTTAGAGCGAACTCCTCATTGAATCTTTGAATTTCCTCTGATCTCAAATTGATATCAATAGCCATATTAGCTACACTGTTGGGAAGACATCCTTCATGAACGAGTTTGTTGCGCCAAACCAAAGTCTTCTTGATGCAACCCCAAAAAGCAAGACCACTGACACCGCTATCCCACTGGCCGTTATGTTGTTATAATCTTACTCCTGTGGGCAAATTGAAAAATCTCTATATCGCGGTCACATTGAATGCGTATTAACAAATGCTCAGAGAGTGGAACATTTTTAGGCACCAATTGTCCCCACCAAAACCGAATTTTCTGGCCGTTACCTATTGTCCACCTTATGCCATCCACGACCATGTGCCAAACTTGCCCTAAAGCTTTCCACAAGAACAGTCCGTACCTCCCGTTGGAAGATTAGAATCAAAAGAGCTAGGATAAAAACCATACTTGGAGCAGAGCCCTGGACCAAAACCTCGTTGGAGATGACAGAATGCCCCAGTCGAGCTTCATTAGCAGCGCATAATTCATGGTTCTCAAATTTCACAAACTAAGCCCACCTCCCAAATTTCGGCTGGCAGAGTCTACGGCAATCAGCCAGATGAATCTTTTTTTGTCCTGTCGCTCCACACCTGTTAGCATATAAAAAATAGAGCTATCTCATGGGTCACTGAAGCAACAAGATGCACACACAGGTACTTCCTCATGCTGAGCTGGCAGAATTCGTTACTTTCTAGTATAACTGAATTTGTTAATTGTAATGGTATTACAATTTTATGTACATTCTAGTAGTTTCAATTAGTTAATTTCACCTGTTATATAAATTGTAGTGAACATTCATTTTGTGCATGTTACAATAATAAAATATCTAGATTCTTTCCTTCAAACTTTCCTCTCGTTTCCTTGTTATTTTCTTACTTAACAAACACACTTTTTACATTTTCACAACACCAAATAAACTCTACGGAAAACTTGTCCAATGTAATGATAACCAGACGGAAGCTGTCGCTTGTGGTATAGAATAAGTAGGCAATGTCAATAGCAATATCCGAATTCACGTGACTAAGCTTTTCAATGAGAACAAAATATACAGCGAGATAGATCACCTGCCTGATTCCCCTGGATGCAGAGAAACTTTAGTGCATTCGGCTATTCCATTAGATTTGCATCGCTGTTGAAGTGGATACAATCTATAATAATACGACAAGATCAGGCGAAATAACCTCATATAACGCCCCATGACGAACTCCCAACTTAATCTGCCATAAGCCTTCTCTCGAGGTCAACCTTTATAAGCTTGCCTTTTACCTTTTCTTCCTCCTATGCTATGAATGATTGTTGTAAAATTTTATTGTACTGGAAGTTACTCTAATCTATCAGAGACGATCAACGACGTCGAATATTTATCCCACTTGCGAGCGATTTTAATTCGAAAGTGGTATAGTTAATTTTTTTAGTAGGTGTTTAAATTTGAAACATTTAAACTATCCTAAAATTTAAATTAAATGGCTGAATAAATCGGGAATATAAACTATTATAATCAATCGCCGCTTTTACCTTAATCATCAACACGATCCACAGCTAATATTCTTATTAAATGCCAATTAAATTTTCGGGCTCACCTCTTCATAACTTACACTCTAATCAATATACAAGTTAAAAATCGTTTTCAAAATAAGAATAACCTCACATCACCAGGAAAGTTAAACTAAATGCATTTAGATAATATTAGTACCCATCTATCAACGAAAAACAAAAACAACGAATATAAATCGAGGGAAGAGAAAGAAATTTACCAAATAAGTTCTGCATAATATGCCGGGAGACTTCACCTTCAACCCAGCCTAAAAAAAAATTAAGGAACTCACAATCAACACCAGTGTGAAACGAAAATTTATTAAAATACGTAGAAAATACAAGCATGGAAGATTAAGAAAAACGGCCCTCAAAAAAAGAAATAATGTCAAAATTAGAGGATGTGGTTTCCTTTTTTATGTATACAAGTGAAATCACGCCATCTATTAAATAATTAACTCGTGATTAATGCACGTGGCAAAATCTGATTGATTGAATACATCATCGTTGCCATTCCGTGCAGAATGCATGTATCATACGCACGATTTTTGGTCCACTAACACATCACCGCACACGCTACTAACTCCACATAAATATTTTGTCTAATAGACGCGACACATCATCACCAACGCCACACATAAGGGCAATGCCACATCATTTATCCACCGTACGCCATGCTACCACATCATTGTACCGTATATGCGTAATAAAGACGCGACAAGACTGTGATATGCAATAATACTATACATGTAAATGTGGTCGCCATACTTTTACGCCTCCTCCTGCTGCTGACTGCCTGAGTCTAAATTTCATGTCTGTTTACACCCGATTTCTCATTCATTGTAAAATGACCATGATGCCCTTAAAATACATAAATACTTAATTAAAAATCAAACACACATAACTAAATTACAAGACTTAAATATATGTGCTTAACGTTAATGAGATTCATAACGAAATGACGATTTTTTTCCTTATAAATATACACTTTTATTACTTAACACACACCAACCATTATTGTTGCTAGTCCCTAAGAAATTAACAAAACAAAAATTCAAACCATTTTTTTTTAAATAATGGTTTATTCAATCATACTAATGATAGCAATCAAATAAAAGAGATAAGATATCACTGCCGTGAAACATCACCCCCACATCAACCATCTACACGCATCGCCCAAGATTTGTCACAACTATAGTAATCAATCCACTTTAGTGAATGCATACGTCAAACCCTAAAATCTTCACTATCAGAGTGACATTCTCATGTTAAATTAAAACCCAATAAAATACTACCCAACGAATCTCAAATCGGTAGAAAAAGACAAAGATCATCACCACACTCTCACCAAGACGAAAGATTACGAATCTAAAAATGACACAATCTTTTAAAACAAAACGCTACCAACCAACGCTTTTATTTTATTTATTATTATTATTATTATTATTATTATTATTATTATTATTATTATTATTTTTTAACGCACCACATATCTTTTTACCCATTTCATATAACTAAATTTCTTCTCTACTTCAAACCATAGATCTCTAAAATTACGGAGCTTTTATTGTAGACGAACATAGCCAGAGATACATCACTTAAAAAGAAAGCGAAATAAGAAACAAAATATACGCTTTTTAAGAAAATATGATCTTTGAAAATCACAAGGTGCATTTATGTTTATTTATTATTATTATTGTGCATCTTTTTTTTACTTTTTTTTCTTTTTTGACTAATTTTTTTCTTTTTTAATTTTTTTTTTTTTGCATAAGACAACTTTACTAAACAAAAATAATTATTTACATTTTTCTCAAACATGAATTGGTGGTGGAACTTATAAGATATTTAATACTCCAACCTGAGAGGCCAAGACATAAGTTCAAAAAAATTTTTAATAAAAAAAAGCATAACTCTCATATTTTCACAATATTTATACGATTGGCCAGCATGTTTTCAAAAACTGGGCCAAAATAGCCTTTCCATCGTTTCCTTTTAGGGTTCTAAATAATTTTTCATATCTACGAAGTTAGATGTACCTTCGTATGTAGCAAAGACAATTTTTTTTTAATTTTTTAGGGTTGACTCGCAGAAATATATGACTATGATAAACAATCAATCGCTAAGTCAGATGAAGAATGCAAGAAAAAGGTTACTCCAAAAAATGATGCTCAAAACCTCACTTTGATTTTATTGGCATACGCATTCCTTCAAGAAACCATAATTACTTTGACATTAACATGTAGAATAACAAACATTGTGTAACCTCACCAAGAGCAAAGATAATATAAATACTAAATTTTTGAAAGCTTCATCACGTCATCCAACGTTAAAAAAATCACACAAAATAAAAATTTCTTTTTTTAAAAAACCTCCAACCATTCTAAACATGAAAAATAAAAATACATTTAAAAAATGAAAAATGATTTAAAAACTATGTCATATATTAAACATTGAAAAGAAAACGTCTGTAATTTTTTTTTTTTTACTAAGATGATTTCTAAAGTCAATACTTCCATATTTCACGCATCTTCGATTCAAAATTTTGAAAATGTATATTTATAAAGGAGAAATTAAAAAGAAATTTTTTTTTTTTTTAAGAAGACGCGTTTCAAAGTCATTGCACCCATATTCAAAGATCTTCAACATAAAAAGTTAACCCTAAGTAGTCTCTACAACAAAAATTAGTAAAAACTTAACCAATATTCCACAATTATCAAATATTCCTCCCCAACTAGAACTAAACATTGTCCCTCAATATTTTAAAGGAAAGAAGCAGAGTTTAGAAGACATCACCGAGGTGTTACAAATACAGAAGAAAATATTTACAAGCGAGAGTTAAAAGCTTTAATTTGCACTTTTATCATGTACATCATTACCATCATTATTTGTACACTCCAACACAATGGTCTTAGTGCCTGCTCGGGTCTATAAGCTTGTCACAGATCAAGCAAATTTCATTACCATTAGATGAGCACAAATAAAAACTTTTTCACTGTAAAGAATAATGAAATAGCTTTTTATCGCATTGCTAAGAAACGCGATAAAGTCATCATAAAAGTTATTAACATTTAACAAACCGACGCTGCTTTCTGATCACATAGATGGGCTCAAGATGCTAATGTGATAATTGCCTCTGAGTTGTGTGATTCTGATTCGAAGAAAACAAAAAGCATCACCATGATTTAACATTTCATTATTCTTTCTTTATCTTCAGACATAACTAACTTTTCTCCAACAGAAATGACAAACAACCCAATGGTTTGAAGGGTTGGCTTGAGATTATGCCTAACACTTGACTTCCTCTGACATGCTAGCCATGGTGACAAGTTTTGATAACCCCTGGCCACCTTCGCCTATATACTGTGTAATTTTCTCTCTACTATGGTTCGACTAAGATTCTATCGCTTTCAACGAACTCTTTATATTTGTCACAATTAAATCCAAGAGAGCACAAAAATATTCTTGAATTATTTATTAGAGTAGCTGCTTATTAGATACTTTTCAAAATACTTAAGTGCTAAAAATAATATCATATTTAAGATTCTCGGTGACAGAGATTACAGCCTGTATAACGGAAGATGTCAATAATTAATTAAAGCACATGGCTATGAGAGTCAAAAAAGAAATAAGAAAATAAAAAAAGCAAACAATGATAAAATAAAATTATTAAAGGCAATAATGCAAATGGTAAAACAATAGTGAAATAAAAAATGGTAAAAGTAAAAGGATATTTACAGGTAGTTGTTGTATTTCCGCCTAGAAACGGCTTGAACACCCTATGGGTCGAGGATAGCTTCCTATCCATCTTTCTTATAAACTAACAAACAGGTCGCTTATAGCCTTAATCTCGAGACATCAGACCATGATCTTCCTGTAATACGGCCATAACTCGAGAATTGCTCCTCGATATATCCACCGACGCTGCTTCAAGAGACAAAAGAATATCATCCAATGACTCCTTATTCAAGCCATCCCCAACGAATTGAATCTT
This sequence comes from Atalantia buxifolia, assembly GCA_030444775.1. Lineage (NCBI taxonomy): Eukaryota > Viridiplantae > Streptophyta > Magnoliopsida > Sapindales > Rutaceae > Atalantia > Atalantia buxifolia. The sequence continues at coordinate 17,378 of JASUUI010000359.1, read as the reverse complement.
ATCTTCTCTTTGTTATCGACACCATTCCTAAAGAACATCATTTTTTTATCGCGATCTCATTCGGGCACACTTATGACAAGCAACCGAGATTCTTCGAGCTCTTCATTTTCTATGCGAATTTCCTTTACCACAACCAAGCATGTATGCAATAAATTTGTGAGGCAACTCACCCCTAAATGTACTTTGGCCTCGATTAACCAACGGATATCAAAGGGCAGTTCGCATCTCCATGAGCAATTGCATACGTTGACCGAGCTTTATAGATTGTGGCGAGGCATTCGGTGAACTGGCGGAATCGATTGTGAAGCTTGCTAAAATCTCGTTTTTGTCCATACCTTCACCTCAAGACATCGCTTGTTATAGGAAACTCTGGTAACCGACTTGATTGTCATGGAGTACCGTTATTCGGCGCTAACCGTGAAAGTAACAAACTAAAAACAATAATAAACGAAGAACAAACTAAAACACAAAGAAAATTACAAGCGCCCTCTTACGGAATTTACCTCAAGCTTTAACTGAATGTCAAAGATACCCCTCAATGTCTCTGAGTTGTCTTTCAAATCTTCAACATGGATACTAACTCGTGATCAGTAGCTCTCAACATTGATGCGGTCTTACAAAATCGAATCAGACTTCTGAGATGAGATTTTATTCGCCAAGTCGTCAAGATGGTCCACAGATCCGCTGACCTGAGGTACCATGATTAACAATGATAAAAAAACTTTAATGGTTAAATAAACACGCTTATACAAAAATAATTTCAATTAGCAAAAGAATAGTAAAAAATAAAAAATCAAATCACCAAAATAAAGAAAAATCTCAATTCAAATCAAAGTGAGTCACTCAAATTTATTTCTGTCCTCTCCATATGGTTGGTACTTCTAGATATGGCTTTTTAATCTTTGATAATTAACTTTAAATGACACTACCATAGGTCCTTAATTTCAATCACTCTCATGTGAAAAATAATATGAACAATAAATGGGCCAATTTACCATCGGTAGCGAACTTACCTCCGAGAATAGGAAAAGTAAGAATTGAATAAAAGCACTTTCTCACTGGAGGAAAGATTTAAAATTTTCTTGTCATGAAAGACTTTCATTCACGCTTGTAAATCTTGGCATTTTCATATGCATCATTGCTAATTTATTCAAGTTCTCACAGATGTATCTTCTTCTGAGCTAGCTTGCTGCACGCCAAAAGTTGAATTTCTTAATAGCTCAAAGACGAAATGCTGCCCGAGCCCACAAGTGAGGTGGCAAGCTTTTCCATACACTAGCCTCGTAGGTAACATCCGAATCGTGGGTCTTGAAAGCCGCTCTATATGCCTATAACGCATCATCGAGTCTCAATGACCAATCTTTTTATATCCTGCCTTATCGTTTTTCTAATATGTGCTTTTATCTCTCGATTGAGATCTCAACTCTGGGCACCTTTGTCATGGGATTTATAGGTCGCCACTTTACGAGTGATGGAGTACTTTGTCAAGAGTGCTTTGAATGATTTGTTACAAAAGTAAAGCACCACCATCACTGATTATTGCTCGAGGGAATCCAAAGCGTGAAATAATGTTGCTTTTCAAAAATACTATCACCACCTTATGATCATTGGTTCTACATGGGATCGCCTCACCCATTTGGATATGTAGTCAACAAGAACCAATATGTATCATGGCCAAAAGAATGGGAAAAGAGTCTTATGAAGTCGATACCCCATAAATCAAAAATCTCAACCACTAAAATTGGATTTAGTGGCATCATATTCCTTCGTGTAATGCTCCTATTTGTTGACACCTGTCACATGAAGAGCAAAAGGTGTGATTATCTCGAAATATAGTTGGCCAATATAAACTACATTGTAAAACTTTGGTAGTTGTTTTTTTAGCGCTGAAATGACCTCCACAAGCTTGTTCATAGCAGAAGGAAAAGATATTTTGAAATTCATTTTCTGGGGCACATCGTGTGACAATTTGATATGCACAATACTTGAACAGATAAAGGTCATCCTAGAAGAAATTATTTATATCCGCAAAAAATTTTACTCTGTCCTGCTTAGTCCATTACTCTGGAAGTTGACCTGTAACAAGATAATTAACTATATCAGCATACCATGGTAATACTTCCACACCCATCAATTGTTAATTTGAAAATGACTCATTTAATGATAATGGCTCCATAAGTGTGTCAAAATGGAGGCGAGAGAGAATGTCAACCACGACATTTTCTGTGCTTTTCTAATCTTTGAATTCTAAGTCAAATTCCTGTAAAAATAATACCCAACGAAGTAGTATAGCTTTTGCATCTTTCTTTGTGATAAGATATTTAAGAAGAAAGATAATCAGTTAATACAATTATGTTACAACCAATAAAATAAGATCGAAATTTCTCTACCGCAAACACTATTGCTAGTATTTCTTTTCTATGGTTAAATAGTTCAATTGTGCATCATTCAATGTCATACTAGCATAGTAAATGACATGAGAATTTGATCAACTCTTTGTCCTAATACTGGTCTTACGCATAATCAATGCATCGATATGAGCTCAAATGGTAAATTCCGGTTTGGTGGCTGAATGATGGGTGATGACGTCGATTGCTTTAATTATTCAAATGACACAAAACATGAATCATCAAAGACAAAGGTACATCTTTAATAAGTTGATTGCATAAGGTCTAGAAACTTTGCTAAAGCCTTTAATAAAACATCTATAAAAGTCAAGATGCCCAAAGAAAGATCTTACTTCTCATCAAGCTTGGGTGGAGGAAGATTAGAAATGAGATCCAGCTTGGCTTTATCAACCTCAATACCTTTGCTCCAAATGATGTGGCCGAGAACAATACCTTGATTTACCATAAAATGACACTTCTCTCAATTCAAAACTAAATTCTTCTCGATATATCTCTGCAAAACTATTGTTAGATGATGTAAATATTGATTAAATGAATCACCAAAAACAGAAAAATCATCCATAAAGACCTCAAGGAATCGTTCAACCATATAAAAAAAAATGCTTAACATGCATCGTTGAAATGTAGCAGGTGCATTACATAATCCAAACGACATCCTCCTATATTCAAAAGTACTAAAAGGGCACGTGAAATTGGTCTTCTCTTGATCTTTTGGTGCTATTGAAATCTGATTATATCCTGAGTAGCCATCTAGAAAGCAATAAAACTCATGGCCTACTAATCTATCAAGCATTTGATCGATGAATGGTAAAGGAAAATGGTCTTTATGTGTGACAGAATTCAACTTTCTATAATTTAATGTATACACATCATCCTCGTAATCACTCTAGTGATATCAATTCATTATCGAATTGGGAATAACTTGCATAAGATCAACCCATGAACTATCGTAAATGAGGTAAATAATACCGCGCCAATAGTTTAAGGACTTCAGTTCTAACAACATCTTTCATATTATGATTCAATCGACGTTGCATTTCTCTAGTAGGTTTAGCATTTTCATCAAGGTGTATGTAATGCATGCGATGCCTACTGGATTTATACCTTTTATGTCATTTATAGTCCATTTTAATGTTCCTTTATGCTCTCTTAAAACATCCAACAACTTACCTTTTTGTTCGTCATTTAGGGATGATGAGATAATTACTAGTAGAGTGTTGTCTTCTCCTAAGAACGCATACTCCAAAGTGTTGGGTAATAATTTGAGCTCGAGTTTTGGTGGTGATTCTGATAATGGACTGAGTTTCTTCTCTGATGGTGCTAGTTATTCAACTTTTGACTTCCATATATTAGTATCAACTGATCTGTCAAGTAAGGCATTGACCTCACAATCGATCTTCATAACAACATCAAAATTCAAACCAAAGTGAGTTAGACATGTTTATAAAGCGGTCATCACTAAGATTTGAAAGAAAAGTTATTATCAACTAGTGCTTCTATTAAATCCACATCAACAATTCCATCATTTGCAAAAAGGAGGTTACTTGGCAATGTTGAAGATATTGAGATCCATAGTCATATTGCCAAAGGATAATTGCATATTTCAAATCCTGCATTGAATGTGAGCATCGGCAATTGCCAAGAAAGGTCGGCCTAGGATAATGGGGATGTGCTTTTTTGAATCTTAGACTGGTTAAGTGTCAATTACAATGAAATTAATAAGAAATAAAACTTGTCTACCTGGATAAGAATGTCCTCAACAATTCCACGAGGTATTTTCGTGGACAGATCTGCAAGTCAGAAGACTCGCTGAGTCAGGGTATAATTCTCCTCACCCAAGTTTCACAAATACTAAGTAAGGCAACAGATTTACACTAGCTCATAAATCCAACAAAGTATCCTCAATTGTATGGTTCCCTATACTACATGAGATAGTGGGGGAGCCTAGGTCTTTGTATTTTAAAGGTATTTTGTGTTGGAGTATAGAGCTAATTTCTCTAAAAATGTCTTCTTTTTGTACGTGAATGTTTCTCTTTTTAGTACAAAGGTCTTTAAAAACTTGGCATAAGATGACACTTGTTTTATAGTATCAAGTAAAGGATGTTAACACTTACCTATTTGAAAATTTCAAAATCTCATTGTGCACTTTTCCTTCTTTCCTTTAGCTAACCTTTGGAGAAATGGAGCTTGTGAGTGTATTCTCGTGTGTTAATTTCTTCTATCTCCTCCGAAGATGAGTTTTCAAAGATTTACAGTAGAATCCGAGTTATTTTTGTTACCTCGATCTCCACTTTGTTGTCGACTTCTTTCTCCGTTTTTGTAATGTCATAATGGCATTGACCTCTCCATACCACCGAGGTGAATTGGTATTTACTTCATGCACTCTTTTAGGGTTAGGCATAGGTTGACTTGGAAATCTATCTTTTTGAACAATCATTGCCAAAGTTTGAATCAAGAAGCAAGTCATCCCCCGCTATTTTCTCTAGGCTTGAAACTGATTAGGCTTCTGAGTTGAAGCATGTTCTCATCTTATTTCGTAGTCCATCAATAGTACGCTCATTTCGATCATGGAATGAGTAAAATTCTTGAAATTCTGGGATGCATCCTCCCATGGTCTGGGTTAAGAGTAGTTCTGGTTTTGATTGTATGGTCTAAATAGTGGACAAGAAGTTGATGAACTTAAGGAATTGGTTTGCATTGGTGGAGCCGAGCCGCTGATCCATTTTGTTGGAACCCGAGACTATGAAAAAATTAGATGGTCTCTCCATCCAGATTATATATGTTGGAGTAAGGGTTGTAATTGATGGTTTCTCATTACACCGATGGCATTGGCTTGATCCGAGAACGAGTCATGGTCATGTGGCTCATGATTTAGCAAATGTTAACGACGCTATTTTTCTGGCAAGACCTTCAAACATTTCTTTGACTTCTTTAATCTCTGATCTTGACTCGCCAATGTGAACCTCATTCACTCCCTTAATTCTTTTAGTATTCCTGAGCGATCGACTCCGTTTTTGGGAATTATCTGCTTGTCACTGAAAGAAATCCCAAATCTCTGATGCACTTTTTGACATTAGCTCTCATCCACTTGTCGCCATTAGTCATTCTTGCATATGTGGCAATAATCCCTCCAAAAAATATTGGCATTGATATCATTTCTCGTACCCATGATGTGGACACTTCAAGAGTAGCCTATTGAATCGCTCCCATGCTTTGAAAAACTACTCGTCGTCTCTCTGGGTAAACTCTGAAATTTCCCTGCAAATAGCATTGGTTTTATACATTGGGAAGTATTTATTCAAAAATTTTCCTACCTTTTGTTCCCATGATGTAATGCTATTAGCAGACAATGTATTGAGCCATGAACAAGCTCTATCCTTTGAAGAAAATGGAAATAATTTAAGTTTAACATCATCATTTAAAAAATTCTCGTATTTAAAAGTTTGACAAACACTATGAAAATCATTCAGATGATTGTATGGTTCCTCATTTTCTAGGTCATAGAATATTGGGAGAAAATTTAGCACACTAGGTTTTAGCTCAAAACTCCTAACAGCTACATTTGGGTATCTTATGCATGATGTGCTCAAGTTAGCTAAGGGACTGAAGTAGTCCTTAAATGGCCTCTCCTGTGGTTCTGATTGTTGGTGTTGCAAATCCATTTTAATTTTATCTTTAACGTGTTTGTGTGTGCGAAGTGTTTCTTCCAGTTCAAGGTCTATAGGCTCAAGATTAGGTAATAATGACCTTCGACCATGCATGCAAAGAACACAAAGAGAATGATAACAAAACTTAGTAAAATGAAGAAGAGGGAGAAATTACGATACTAACCTTATCACATTGTTACAACATTACTATGAAAATACATTCAAGTGCTATAAGAAAAAAAAATTAAGTGAAATAAATTAATTAAAATAAAATACAAAGAAAATAACAAGATAAACTAAAAGTTACAAAGAAGAAACAAAAATTTGAAAATTAAATTACAAAAATTTTAAAAAGAGAAAAAGAAAAGAAACTCCTATCTCAAAATACGATTCACTTTTTTTTTAATAAGAAAGAAAAATTACAAGAGAACAACTATATATATATATATATATATATATATTATTTACAAAAATTAATTCTACAAATTAAAATACTTACCTTCCCGGCAACAACGCCAAAAACTTGTCGTGCAAATTTTATTGTACTCGCAAGTGCACGAATCTATTATATAATAGATCAATGGTGTCAAGTGTCGATCCCACGAGGAGGTAGATTTTAATTATGTGCAGAGTTAATTTTCTAAGCGGGTGGTTGAATTTGTGGTGAAAGTGATTTAAACTATCCTAAAATTTAAATTAAAATGGCCTGAATAAATTGAAATAAAAACTATTGTAATTGAATCGCTTGGGTATCTGGATCCCCATCAACATGCTCCATGCGCTTAATATTCCTTATTAGTACTAATTAAATCATGAGGGAGGTTTCCACTCCTCATAAACCACACTCTAATCAATATGGTGTTAAGACTTATCATGCTAAATAGTAATAATCTTGTACTAGGAAGCTGCGGTTAAACCAGTTTGATACTAGACAAGATTAGGACTATTTGTCGACGAAAAGTTAAAACAACCACATAAATTAGAGGGAAGAGAAAGTAAATTTACCAACTAAAGCCTGTTGAGACTTCACCTTCAACCCAAACTTGAAAGAAAATTAGCTACTCATAATTGAACTAGGGTAAAATAGAAATTTATTAAAATACGTAGAAAATATAAGATGCGTAAGAATTACAGAAAATAGAGCTCAAAATGAGCTCAAGTGTCAAATTAAATTAGGGGAGAAAGCCTTTTTTTTATTGATACAATAAGTAAATCATGGCCATCGATTAAAATAATTTAGACGCTCAAGATTGCGCCACGTGGTAAAATTTGAGTGGATAGAACACATCATCGACTATCATTCCGTGTAATGCATGTATCATACGCACGATTTTTGGTCTACTAACACACTACCACGTCATTGGTCAACTCCACATCAATATTTTGGTCCAATAGATTGTGCCACATCATCGGTCAATGCCACATCATTTGTCCAATCGCATGTTGTTACGTCATCGGTCAATGCCACGTCATCGTACTGTATATGTGAAATGATCGCCAAATTTCATATCTGTTTTGCTGTCCGATCTCTTATTCATTGTGAAATGACCATGATACCCTTAAAATACATAAAATACTTAATTAGAAATCAAACACACATAATTAAATTACAAGGGACTTAAATTATATAAAAGTGGGAATGTTAGTGAGACTTACAATGTAAAATGATGATTTTCTCCTTTATAAAAATACCCTTTCTATTACTTAACAATGATCTCCAGGGCGACAACTGCATTTTCTGTGATATGACGTCCAACGACGAAACTTTCCTGAGTGGGGCCAACGAAGTCAGGAAGGATTACTTTAATCATGTTAGCCACCATCTTGGTAATAGTTTTGTAGACCACTGTACCGAGGCTAATAGGGTGATACAGCTTGAGGCTATTGGGATGCTTAGTCTTAGGAATAAGAACAATCAACGTCTTATTGATTTCGCTCAGGACGCTATTCCCATTAAAAACATTCTTCACCAGGTTGCATGCTGACTCCTCCACCGCATGCCACTGAGATTGATAGAAGACGGCATGTAGCCCAACAACCCCAGGAGCTTTCAACGGCTACATAGTCAACATGGCTACCATAGTATTTCTTTGATAATGTCTGGGGTGGGAATGGTTCGGATAGAGATTGAGTATAACTGATTAAATTTGGTTATTTTATAAATAGAATAGAATAAGAACTAAATACAATAAAGAACCGAACATGGTCTGATCCATTTGGTTTGGTTTGGTTCAATTTGATTTTTTCGGTTTTGAGACTATTGGGCCTATTTCAAATTTCAATTTTTTTGCCCGTTGGGCCTCATTAATAAAATATTTTTTTTAGTAATCAATTCATTATAGTTTCATTACAAACACTAACAATAAACAAAAAGTATTCAAAACTCATTTATCACAACTGTCTTACTAACTACTGCTAATAAAATATGAAATATTAAGATTTAAGAATACAAATCTAGACTCCAATGCTTCATCTAAATAAATTTAAAGTTTTAAAGAAAAATAAAAATAGTTATAGTTACAACACAAAATAAAAATGACAATCACATGTGAGCAGATTTATTATAATCATTTTACATAGCCAATTAACATATAACACATTTCATGTTTTGGTAAAATTACAAAAACATTTCGATTCTTCAGTTAGGTTATTCGGTTAAGCTAAGTGAACTGAAATCCGAACCAGTATTTCGATTTTTTCTTATAAATTGGATATTCGGATATTTATAAGAATTAAAACTGATCCGAACCCAAATAGATTCACCAATTCAATTTGGTTTTTCCTAGGCCTCAATTTTTTTGCCCAGCCCTAGACAATGTATCATTCTCATTATAAACAATATCATGATTGCTTATGTTTTCTGCTTATTTTTTTTATATTTTTGGCTACCACAACATTTTTCTGTATAGTAAAAATATATGAAGCTTTAAAACATGCATGGAGTTGATTTATTGACAAAAAACAAGGATAGAACTAGTTTCAGAAACATAAATTAAGGTCGAAGATTACATAAATTAAGTTGTTTATTCAAAAGCCGTGCGTGCAGGCTTTGGGGGATTAATGAGAAAAATGTCAATAAGTTGATCAATTGTGGTGAATTTAAAATCAGGGTACAGCTTTGAAGCTTCAGTGTCCTCCTCTCCAAGTTCAAAGTTCATCGAGTCGCCCTTTGCAAGTATGCTGTGTATAACGGATATTGGTATGACTTGGAGGTGGTTAAGCTGCAACAATTGAAGATAAAAGGGTTGTAATTAAGTGTAAAATGAATGAGATGTCAAAGAGACGAGGGCTTATAAAATCTTTTAGTCATGGGTGAAACTAGACAAAGACGAAGATAGGAGTTTTTCTTCAAATAGGCTAAACTCAATTTTTTTCAATTTAAAAAAAATTAAAATTAAAGCCGTTAAATCACCCTAACTTAAAATTAATACTTTTAGGATTGAGAAATACTTTGTAAATTGAGTTCATTTAACATTAGATGGCTTTTATTTTATTGACTTTTCTTAAATTTTTAATCATCTGACTGTACTCTGATTGTGGGTCTTAATACCCGTAATTAAACACCAACTTCAAATAGTTAAAAGTCAAATGAGTGATAACTATCTTACCATCATAATTTTATTTGAGACTCAGAAAGATATGTAGGTCATGGCCTTCAGGCCTAGCCAATCAATGGGGAAAAAATTTATAAAAGATAAGGGTCTGCTTTGAAATTTAAGGAAAATTTAGCTATTGACCCCACTAGATTTACACTTCAGCCCCATATGGTTTCGCTCTTGCTTGTAGTGATTTTATCTTTTTGTAACTTCGTATAAAATTAAATCATTTTTATCAAAAAAGCAAAAAAAAAAATTCTTACTCTGAGATAGCTTTACTAGTTCTTCGTCGTAAACATGAACCCTTTTGAAACTCCGACCTGTCTTTTGTGCCCAAAGCGAGATCAATTCAATTTGTAATATAATATTTGTTTGCCGACGATAAAAAAAAAAAATTTCCTCTCGATAGAGAAGTTTTTGAAGTAGTACTTGCATCCTTGATTGAGTTTGTTCTCCATCTTTTTTCACTTTGATATATTACTAGTTTCACATATTGATTGCGCTTATATCTTAATGGAATCATAATTTTTCCACTCATGAATTCTTATTTATTGAAAACAGTTTTACATATTCATAGGAAACAATTTTTCGGATGTTAAAAATAAGAAGAATACAATTAAAAATTTTGAATGAATCCTAACTTCTGAATACTATGTTTGAATCCCATATCAAACATACCCTAAACTTTAAGAACATAAAATTCATATATAAAAAATAATTTGAGTGAAAAAAAAATGAAAGGAATTTTTTTTTTTTGAATTTCCTTGGTGTAGTTTTTTAAGGGGACCCAAGCATAACACTGGTTTATGCTTAACGTATATTACATAGTTTACACATAAATTGACAAAATCAGCCATGATTCTTATGTTTTTCCTTGTAAATGGATAATTTAAATTTGCGATAGTATATATTTTATTTATTTTTCTTTAAATGATAGAATAGTAGATAAAGTTCAAATTACCTTTTTGACTCCTTATTTCTTTTAGCTTTAAGATTCAAATTCGAAACCAATCAAATAATACCATTTGAAAACCACTCTTTAGCACGGGGGCAAATATGTGATAATAATGTTTTGGTTGATAAATAAAATGACGACGTTTCCTATGCGAAATGAATGGTGTCTATTGCTCAATGCCATGAGCAACTTTTGTGCGCAATTGCAATTGCAAGTGAAGCAATTTGAGAGTTTTGAAAAAGCTTCTACTTGAGTGCTTGAAGGATTCAATTGGGTGTATTAGGTTGTGGATTTTTGAGAGCTTTTCCCACTTTTTTAAATTCTCATTTATTTGTAAAATTATCTTTTAGTTTTCGCCCGTAGACGTTGGTAGTCCATCAAACCACGTAAATTATTGTGTCCTATTTTCTTTGCATTTGCTTATTTACCACATTTATATTTCTCCAGAAGTCATAATCGCCATAATATTGATAATTGCTTAACCACACACTTCCGCAACAAGGTTTGCCTATAAACCTTGGTTCGTGAATGGCACTTTCGCTGCTATGAATGTGTCCTGATCTTTCAAGAATCATAACAACCAGACAAACCAAACACATTTTCAGTTGACAATTATTTTTTACACAGTATGACAAATTCAAAGCAGCGAAATATCTGAGCATTTAGAAAATATCTTCAAAACAAATTTATGAATGCTAGAAATATCTAAGCATCTAATAAATTTCTTTTAGACAGGTAGAACTATCTAGGCAAAAATTGTAGTTAAAAATTGGCCACAACGAAAAATTCTAAATGTGCAGTCACCTAGTATTTTTAAGGCGTATAAAGACATGGTCATGTCTCCAATTCAAGCAATGAAGTTAAGAACAACAAAATCTTCCACTAGTAAAATCCTTTCCACTTTCCTTTATCTTTGATCAAATATTATTGATCAAAAATAGTTTCTACTTTAATTATTTAAGCCCACTATCTACCCCTGCTCCAACACCTGCCTTCTACTCCCTCAATTTTTGGGAATCGAATCTAAAAAATTTTAATATCATTGAATTTAAAGGGGGAAAGACCAAAATGGAAGAGTATGATAAATTTCTTTTCAATGATGAATTATTTTTTCAATATTTCTTTGATAATGTATCATTCTCACTATAAACTATATCGTGATTAGTTATGTTTTCTGCTTATTATTATTATTATTATTATTATTATTATTTTGACATCACAGCATTTTTCTGTGGAGTAAAAATATATAAATGCTTAAAAATATGAATGGAGTTCCTTGCATGTTCTTTTATTCTTTCTTTTGATTTATTGACACAAAACCAGGATAGGACTAATTTTGGAAACATAATTAATTAAAGTTGAAAATTACATAAATTAAGCTGCTTATTCAAAAGCCGTACGTGCAGGCTTTGGGGGGTCAATGAGAAAAATGTCAAGAAGTTGATCGATTGTGGTGAATTTAAAATCAGGGTACAGCATTGAAGCTTCAATGTCATCCTCTCCAAGTTCAAAGTTCATCAAGTCACCCTTTGCAAATACGCTGTGTAGAATGGATACTGGTATGTCTTCTGGAGGTGATAAGGCTGCAACAATTGAAAATGGATAGGTTGTAATGAACAATATTAATTAAGTTTAAAAATAAATGAGATGTCAAAAAGATTGAGGTCTATGAAATCTTATACTCAATGGTGAAATTAGGTAGAGGCGAAAATAGGAATTTTCATTAGAATGGGCTAACTAATTTTTCTTAATTTAAAAAAAATTATAAAATTAAAGCTGTTAAATCACCCTAACATTAAATAAATACTTTTAGGTTTGAGAAACACTTTATGAATTAACTTCATTTAATAAGAAAAATTATCCTATTGTGACATCATACGTAAACTGGCATAATTAAATAATTTTTATTTTATTTTCTTAATTTTTTAATTATCTGATAATACTCAGACTGTGGGTACGGCACCCTTAGTTAAATACTAACTTCAAACAATTAACATTCAAATTATTGATAAATATCTTACACAAGAAACATATTTGGTTATGGTAAAAATTTTATAAACGGTGAGGATCTGCTTTGAAATTTAACCAAAAAAAATCACGTATTGACCCCACTAGATTTACACTTTGGCCCAATGGAATAGAACATCATTCTGGTTCCGCTCCTGCTTGTAGTGATTTTATCCTTTTATGACTTTATATAAAAATAAATAATTTTATTAAAGAAATTAAATAAAAAATCAAAATTCTTACTCTGAGATAGCTTTACTAGTTCTTCCTCAGAAACGTGAACTCTTTTGAAACTCAGTCCAGTCTTTTGTTCCCAAAGGGAGATCAATTCAAGCTGTGATAAAATATTTGTTTGCGGTCGATAAATCACAATTCGATTGCATGTTCTTGGATCATTTATCACTTTGATTGTACATTGAGCTATATCTTCCTCGTAATTAAAGACAGCTGAAATAGATAAATAGATGATATAACATCAAAAAGATATTCAACAAATGAACTCTTAGTGTAAATTGTATTTTAATATGTGCGGACTTCTGCATTGGGAAGCTATACGTACCTTTTGCGTCGCCACTTCCATAAACAACAACATCATCATGTGATTCAGATGGACGAAGCAGGACATTCACAAAGTAAGCACCATAGAGATTTGCTGAGACAAAGGTGTAGGGAATTTTAGCTGCTTCTACTGCCCTCCTTACTATTCGTTTTTTCTCCAAGTAAGCTTCAAAAGGGGGCAGAGGCCTCACCCTGTCCTCTTCACATCCAAACTCAGATGGAAGAAACCTCTAGCAACCAAAACATAGTGTCTTTAAGATCTGTTCTATATAAACAAATTTGAAGCAATGCAGCACTGAATTGTCAAAAGACACTAAAATGTTACAAAGACACAAATACAAAATTAAAGTTTATGACTTTAGGTATTTTGCTAATTAAGTAGCCCTCATATATATTTTTACGTCTTTTATAGCTACCTACTATTGCCTACCTTAAATCTACATTTACAAAATGCGGACGTCCACACTTAAAATTTTCTAATATTTTCCAATTAGCAAACAAACTGTATTTCAATTTCTCAAAAACAAAACCAGACAACAAAGCAATTTATTTTATTTTTTAAAAAAGAAAGAGCTCAATCAAATACCTTGATGTTACCAGCAACTTTGATGGCATGAACAATTTTCAGTTGATCAAGAAACTGAGGATAAGCTACAGTAGATATCACCACATCTACTTCCTTAAGTATAGATACAATTTTCTCGTGCTCGTCTAGCTCTCCCTGTTTTAATTTCAACAGCATTATTACAAATAATATCAAAGGGTTCCAATTAGATCAACACAAAATTAATCTCATAAAAAGAAGTATAAGAGGTCTGAGGTTCGAATTTCGCGCGTGTATTTAAAAGGGGAAAAAAGAGGAAAAAAAAAAAAGAAACGAAACCAAAGGAGATCGAGATAATTGAGTAATGAAGTAACCTCAATAATGGTGACACCAATACCCTGAAATTCCTTGTGGGTTTCAAGCTTGGAGGGTCTTGAATTTTGTGTAACAGGTCGACCATAAACAAAAGTAACGTGACCAGAAGAAACACTTGCTTTCACCATATACTTACCGAGGTATCCAGTACCCCCAAAGATAAGTATCTTTGGTTTTGTGTTCTCACATTCCATTTCTTCCTTTCACTTCAATTTATCTTTCATCTTCCCTTCCCTTTTTACATATTTATATATGGTATCAGGAACTCACATTTTTAGTGTTGAAAATGTGAGACTTGACAGTTCATGTGGGGGACTCAATTTATGGTGTTTCCGTGCAATAATGTTGCACGTTCTAAATGTGAAAATCAATGGAGCTATTTCAGCCGTTCAAAATCAGCAAATTGTCTCCTTATTTCTGAGTGAGATAAATTGATAACATCTTTTAGTGTGATAAATTTGTAATTTTTTACATATTAATTTTATCTCGTCGTCTGTGACTGTTACGATTTTTTTTTTTTTCCTCTCGATAGAGGAGTTTTTGAGGTAGTACTTGCATCCTTGATTGAGTTTGTTCTCCACCTTTTTCACTTTGATATATTACTTGTTTCACATATTGATTGCGAATCATAAATTTACCACTCATGAATTCTTATTTATTGAAACCAGTTTTACATATTCATATGAAAAAATTTTCAGATATTAAAAATAAGAAGAATAAAATTCAAAATTTTGAATTAATCTTAACTTCCGAATACTGTGTTTGAATCACATATCAAACATACCCTAAACTTTAAGAACATAAAATTCATATATAAAAAATAATTTGAGTGAAAAGAAAAAAAATGAAAGGAATTTTGTTTTTCGAATTTCCTTTGTGTACTTTTTTTGAGGGAACCCAATCATAAAACTGGCTTGTGCTTAACGTATATTACATAGTTTACACATAAATTGACAAAATCAGCCATGATTCTTATGTTTTTCCTTATAAATGGATAATTTAAATTTGTGATGGTATATTTTTATTTATTTTTCTTTAAATGGTAGAATAGTAGATAAAGTTCATGTTGGGGAGAACTTAGCATAAGATTTCTAGGTATCCAACCCAAAAGACTAGCCTTTTAGGTGGAGTGACCTACCACCTTATAAACCCAAGTATCTCCCCTTTACAAGCCAATGTGGGACACAACTCAAAAATCCCCCCCTCAGACGAAACCACCACCAGACTTTGGTCCTTTTGTTCGACACAGATGAGTTGTTCCACCACCACATTCCGACTACTAGGGTCTAGATCTGATGCCACGGGTCTAGATCTGATACCACTTGTTGGGGGGACTTAGCATAAGATTTCTAGGTATCCAACCCAAAAGACTAGCCTTTTAGGTGGAGTGACTTACCACCTTATAAACCCAAGCGTCTCCCCTTTACTAGCCAATGTGGGACACAACTCAACAGTTCAAATCAACTTTTGTAACTCCTTATTTCTTTTAGCTTTAAGATTCAAATTCGGAACCAACCAAATAATGCCATTTGAAAACCACTCTTTAGCCCAAGGACAAATATGTGATAATAAGCTTTTGGATCATAAATAAAATGACGACATTTCCTATGCGAAATGAATGGTGCCTACTGCTCAATGCCACGAGCAACTTTTGTGCGTATTCAGATTCTCGCATGAATATATAATACAATGGTTGATTGATAAAAGGGTGACGGGTCTTTTGTGAGCTTTGTAGATATATTTTTCTTCCATTTGTACTATTGAAAAAAAGAAGGAAAAAAAAAAAAAAGGGATCCGAATCTTCAATTGATTTTTTTTAATTGTTTTAAGGGGAAATTAAAGCACTAACATGGTTTTGTAAAATTTTTACAAATATATATATTTGTTTTAAAAAATAGTCACATCGTCTCTTCTTACGACAACTATTAACATTATTTCTAAGAATGTGTCAAAAAAAATTTATTATTTCTAAAAATGTGTCAAAACAAATTTATTATTTCTAAAAATGTGTCAAAACAAATTTATTAGAATGATTATTAACATTTAATTAAACTAACAAAATACTTTTATGGCATAAGACTCATGTAATTTGTAGAATGTCATGTTATAAGTCACAAAATGAAATACCTAGACTGTTAGATATAGGAACACATTATCACATTATCTTTAGATAATTTGGTCATTTTTTGTCTCTTGGGTAAAACATTGAAATAAAACTTAACTTAAAGCAACCTTAATAGCAAATATAGTCAAAGAAACATAAGTGCAAAAAATACATAAGAATTAATTGATTAATTGTCCAATCTCTTTGTTTATCTCTACTTTTTGAAAATAATGTGAACTTATTATAACACTTCTATCTCCCTCAAGATTTAAATTCGGGTGACTAGCCAAATATAAATTCTTCAAAACCACAAGACTTGAGGAAATGAGAAAATCTTATATATTTTGACTATTTGTATTAACAAATTTATACACATGGAATCTGGTAAATTTGTTTTCTTGAAAAAGTTGATTCACTTAAACTATTATTTTTTTTAATTTTCATCAATAATCAATATTCTTAACCACATAAATTTTATTTCCACTATTGTTCCCTGAAAAAAAATTATTTAAATATAATTTTCAATAGCTAAATTTATTATTAAAATATTTGAATTTTTTTAAACCGCGATAGAAACAAGTTTAACCCGACCAACGAGTGCTAAATTTTCTACATGTTGAAAATTTGACTTGAATGTGGGAAAACATTAAAGACAATAGGGCAAAATAATTGCTGGGCGAAAGCGTGATAATGAAATAGCAAAATTCTTGCACAATTTTGTTCAGGCAATTAAATACCAAGTGGTGAGGTTGGGGACCACTGAAGAAGTTGACAATTGTCTGTACAAAATCATAGACAAAACGTGCATGGCTTTAATGCATGCAAATAAAATTTGGTTGCCTAATTTTCGCGTGGTCTTTGGCCGGCATGAATAGTCGATCCACAATTCATTCATGATTTGTCAATATTTGCTCATGGAAATGGCGGATATTTCACCGGATTTTGGACCGCAAGCTTAAGGCGATCCTTACACGCCATCCTTACACCACTAAGAGAGAGAGAGAGAGAGAGAGAGAGTAAAACATCTCAAAATGTAGAGAGCTTAAGATTTAACTCTATGAGAAAGAGTGTAGAGAAGCGGAGCATTTGTAAGTGAGTTCTTAGAAAGTTTGGGGAGTATTTTCTTGAGTGTCCAGTTGAGATCTATATTGTTTGTAGGGATGTGAGAGAATGTATGCCTTTGG
>JASUUI010000357.1:0-23891 GCA_030444775.1 Atalantia buxifolia | reverse complement strand
TAATTTATCGAACAATTATTTATCGATTAGAGTCATTCATATGAGCATTATTTCCCACTCAAAAAACAATCGCATAGAGACAAATACCCTTATTATTATTCTTCTTCACTTGAGGAAGCAAGGAAATTTTATTCAAGTAAGAGAAAATTACAGCAAAGCTATGGAAGGACTTAATTAAACTTTACCCCTGTGAACGTCCACTTTTCTACTTCGCATGAAGCGAACCTAAACTAAACCAGCTCTTCACCGGCATACGATCACCAAACAATCTAGAATGCTTACGGCACATTAAAGTTATTTTTGCTGACACTTGGGCCTTCATGCTTTGATGGGGATACTGCGCAAGATGACGGTCTCAACTCTCAACTAGGGGCGCGCACGCCCGCATACAGAACAGATTGAAAAAATTCAACCCAACTCCACCCAACCTGCGGAACTGCAGCTTGGGTCGGGTTGGATTTTTGAAAAAAATTATTCTTTTAATTTAAATAAAAATAAATAAATAAATTAAAAAAATTAAAAAAACACAAACATTAAAATCCTTATAACAAATCCAACATTTCAAAGTCCAACAATCAAATTATTAATACATAATTAATGAAACACAAAGTATTAGTACATAATTAAATTTATTAGTACATAAATTTAAAGTCTTGTTTAATACAAAATGATATATATCAAAAGTTATATAATAACACATACATATATATACCCACATACATACATACATACATACATACATACATACATACATATATATATATATATATATATATACATACACATATATATATATACATATATATATATACACACACATACATATATATATATATATATATTTAGATATGCATAAGACAATAGGAAAAGGATCTAGGACGATAGTGGATTCAGGAACAATTATCCAATTATTAAGGATCTTCAATAAACCAATTTTAAATCAAGTTTTAACTTAAGTCTATATTGGTCTTTAAACTAAGTCTACTAAATTTTAAAGTCGTTTAATGGTACGTGGCTTGTTTACCCCCAGTGCGGACCAGACTAATGCCCATTCGGGATCATCTCTGGAACTTACGTCGAGGGATTCCCGCCTATATACCTTTAAACAAAATTTTAATTTTTGCAATCTTCTTTACAACAAAGGCTCAAAGATAATACTAGATCTGGATCCCAGAAATAGTATTCTGATTGGAGGGGGAGAAGAGAAGTACAACAGAAGACAGAGATCCGGTCTCTTTGCTTCTGAGGAATGTAGAATTTTTATGGCAGATCTGATAAGAACCAGTCTGCAGAATGCTTTAAATTAAAATGCGGAAAAATAAAGTGCAGAAATTTAAATTGCTTTAAATTAAATTGCGGAAAATTTAAAGTGCAGAAATTTAAATTGCTTTAAATTAAATTGCGGAAAATTTAAAGTGCAGGAATTTAAATTGCGGAAATAAAATTTATTACAGGCTTTGAATAAATTACAAATCTTTAAAAGATCAGTTGCTTACATTTATTTGCTTTAGATCTTGAGATTTAAAAGAAGAAGTGGGAAATTAATCTTAAAACTCTTAACGAGATACTTCCTTGATCAAAGATCTTGGGATAGTATTTCGTTAATGTTTTTGTGATTCCAGATTCCCAGAGAGAGAGAGAGGAGAGAATAGAGAGAAGGGAGAGAAGAAGAAGAAGAGAGGGAGAGAGCTCTAAAACTGATCTGAGGAGTCTAAGTCTTCCTTCAGATTTAAATACAAAACTGACTCAACCGGGACTGTAGTTTTATGACCGGAACTGTGGCTTTTTAACTGTGGCGCGTCCTGTAGACTGTGGCGCGTCCTGTAGCATTTTAAATCGAGCGCGTCTTGTGGTGAGATCAGAGCGATATCAGTAGCTCGGGTCACCGTAGCGATCTTTGTAGCTTTAATAAACTTTTGAAAAATAATTTTGATTTTACATGGGAAAATCGGGTGAAGAGACATGTGCGCTCTCACTTGTGTCCAGAGGACCACCCGAAACAAAGGAAAAAAGAACTTAATTTTACACACACATTTTTTTTTTTTTTTTTTTTTTTTTTTAAAGAAAATTACAAATATCTTTAATGCTTTATAGGAGGGAAGATTCAAGCAATCGTCTTCATTATCGTCCCCGAGAGAAATAAATGGTTCGATTCATCGGCTTCGAGGAGCCGCAACGGATGTTTCGGATCCGGGAGGCGAGAAGTCGCTCCATGACTTTGAAATATTCTTCTTCGGTCTTTGCACCCGCAAGAAGAGATTGGGCTCTGATTTTTGGGTAAGAAAGGTTCCTTGGGCTTTAATGTCTTCGATGGTTGGGCAAGGAAACCTTTGGCAGAAAGCCAATCATGAATTGTATGGGAGGTTAATTTTGACTGTTCATCAAATTTTGACCACCATTTGACTTTGAATGTTCTTTGTAAAATTAATTGGGTATCCCGAGTGTGGTAACGGAGATTCCACATCCATACCCATGGTAGGAAGAAGTTTGTACAGAAAAACAGAGGAAAGGAGAGAACCTTCTTTCTGATTCTGTGGGTTTATAATGGGCTTTGAAAAGATTTAGACACTCGGTGGCATTCTGGGTGAGGATTTCAGACATGGGCCAAAATAGTTCCACCATTGTTGGAACCAGTTTGGAAGGCTTTGAACGGTTATTTTTGAATTGAAGAAAAATAACCATGAGTGAGATTTTTAGGGTTTTGTAGGAAAAGGTGTTAAACCACGCTTGTTGATAATCCCAAGATGAGAAAGTCAAACAATGTGGTAGACGCATTTGAATCTTTGTGGTAAAGGTTTTTGTTTATGGAGTTGGTCACCCCATTGTTTTGGGCTTAGGACTTTGAGAATGGTTGCCGTTGAATAGGCGGGCTCAGTATGGGAATCACCGAGGAAGAAGTGTTTGAATTTAACTCGACTCGGTGGACTCTAGAATGCTTTGGTAATAGGGATCGGGTTTTGTTAAATCCCAAGGTTTAAAAACCAGCCTATTGGGAAAAACTTTGAAAGAGCTTGAAATGGATCAATTATAAAATCCATCCTCCATAGATAAAATGTTTTGGAAATGGGTTTTATTAAACCAATCCGAAGTTTTCTTTGAAAGCTTTGTTTGTGAAAGTACAATCTCAGGAAGATGTGCTTTCACCAGAAACAATTATATTTTGAGAAGAAGGTTTTGTAATCTCTTGGCTCAAACTTTGAAAAGGGATTTCTTTAAGAGATCTTTTAGGTATTTCTTCAGAAATAGAATTTTCTTTTTTAGGAGAAATTTTGCTTTGAGAAAAACTTTGTAAGGCGAGCATGAGCTCAGGGGATTTGGACATGGATTTTATCCACTCATTTACCTGTTCCTGCGAGGCAATGGCTTTAGATTTTGCTTCTTCATCCTCGACTGTGTCAATCCAGGATTTGATGGGCATGGCTGATGAGAGTAATTTTTCTTTAGGAGGGGAAGAGGTTTTGGATGGTGTTTGGGATACAGGGTCCTTGAGAATCCCTTTCCCTTTGTCTTTGGTCTTTTTTGGCGGCATTTATCTGTTTTGAAGAAACTCTCTGGTTAGAAAATCAGGGAGAGAATTTGTATCACCTTTAATAAACTCAATGTCAAAATCAAAAACACTCAAAATAGCTTGCCATCGTGCAAAAATCTGTTTTGATGCAATGTTTTGAACATCTTTTTCTAAAACATGTTTTGCAGCTTTGCAATCAATTCTAAGCAAAAATTTTTGATTTAACAAGTCACTTTGAAATTTAGATATGCATAAGACAATAGATAAAATTTCTTTTTTAATTGTAGAATAATTTTTCTGACATTCATTCCAATGTGCAGAAACATATTGTACTACTTGTTCTTTATTATTATCAATTTGCTTTAATATCCCACCGTAACCTAAATCGGACGCATCGGTTTCAACTATTTTAGGTAATGCAGGATTTGCAAGAAATAAACATGGAATTTCTTTAACAATATTTTTTATCTGTTTAATAACTTTAGTATGTTCTTCCACCATGCAATAGATTCTTTTTTAACCTATCATGCAATGGTTTAGCAATCCTATTAATGTTAGGACAGAAATCAAGAACATAATTTAGACTTCCCAAAAATCTTTGCAATTGGGTTTTATCAAGGATTTTATCAGAAATTTATCGGTGAAAGAAAGAGATCTTTCAATAGGGGTGATAGTTCCTTTGAAATATAATGGCCAAGAAATCGGATTTTAGTTTGAAATAAGGAAATTTTTGAACTAGAGATAGCTAGGCCTCGCTTTCCTAGTTGCAAAATAAAAGTCTTTAGATGTTTAAAATGTTGATCTATTGATTGTGAAAAAATCAATACGTCATCAATATAAACAACACAAAAATCAGAAAAAGGATTATAAATATCATTCATAATTCTTTGAAATTCTCAAGGTGCATTCTTTAAACCAAAGGCATTATCATGTCCATTCGTATTGACCAAATGGAACAAGAAGGCTGTTTTATAACGGTCTTTAGGGTGAATTTGAATTTGCCAAAACCCGACTTCATGTCAAATTTTGAAAATATGAATGCAGAGTGAAGTTTTTGGAGTAAATCTTTTTATTAGGTATAGGTACCTAATCCATTTTAAGGCTTTATTTAGGGGTTTATAATTTATTACCAATCTTGGTGTACCTCTTTCTATTTCCGAATTTTTATTGACATAAAAAGCGGCACAAGACCATGGGGATCTTGATTTGGTAATTAGACCTTTAGATTCTAATTCTTTGATTTCTTCTTTGCAATGTTTTTCTAATTCCATATTCATTTGAATAGGACGGGCTTTTGTGGGTATTTGTTTTTCATCAAAAGAATTTTCGATGGCAAATCAACCAAATGTTGTTTTCTTCCAAAAAGCAGGTTGGTAGATCAGCACATATTTCTTTTTCAATTAGGGCTTTAAATTCAGAAATTTTTCTTTGTATAAAATCATTTTTTAATTGATTTCCTATTCTTTGCAGGTTTAGATCTTTTTGTAAACAGGTTAGGTTAGCCTGTTTTGAATTAAGCAAGACATTTATTTGGTTACGATGAATGTAGATTGGCCTTTATAATATTTAAGTTTCTTGTTTTAGGCTTTTCTATAAAAGGAAATTTTAATTTGGTTTTTCCTGCTTTAAAAGATATACCATTGTAATTTACAGTATAAGGAGTTATAAGATTTATAAAAGGTGTTCCCAATATAACAACATGATGAATGTCATTTGTTAGGAAAAAAGTAGTTTTAAATTCGAAACCACTGTTAATAATGATGCTTCTACTTTAGAATGGATGTTCAATTTTGAATTATTGGCGTAAAGCTTTTCTTTTGTTTTTTCTTTATATTTATCTGGAACAAAAATTTCTTTAATACAATTTAAATCGGCACCAGTGTCAAATAAGGCAATGGTATCAATTTCAAGTTCTTTGGAAAAGACTAAGGTAATCTTTATTAAGTATTTTCTTGTGGTAATTTGATTTAAAACAAAAAGGAAATCATTGGGTATAGATTCAATGTTTTCAAGTTGTAAATCAATTTCTTTTTCACCATCTGAATCTGATTCTTTATCAGAATTGTCTTCTAATTGTTTTTGCAATAGAAGTTGAATAGTTTCTGAATCATTCTTTTGTTTTTCTTTTAATTCTTTAATTTCGAGTTTAATTTCTTTAATCTCTTTTTGAAGGTCTTGAATGTTAGGAACTGTTTTCTTTTTTGTTTTCTTTTTATCCAAGATTTGAGTCAAATCATAAGTGTTTTTCTTTATTATTGGAATTTTTGATGTTTCTGCTTTATCTCCTATCTCTAAAGTTTTTAAGAGTTTATCTAGATATTCTTTTTGTAAGGTAGGATCAGAAATGTGTTTTACCAATTCAAGAAAAGTTTCTTGATCTTTAGTTAAAACATTGATTTTCTTTAAGTAAGATTCCGATTGGCTTGAGTCGAATCATTATCGAATTAGTTACGTAATCGAGTCAACTAACTCGTCAACTGTAGGGATTCATTATCTCCCGACATGGAAGATTCAATCGTAAGACTCTATCATTAATGAGGCTATTTTTGAAAATGTTTCTTCATCAAGGCCAAGTTCGTGGTTTTTTATTCATTCTACGAACTTTGCAAAGTGTGGTTTCATTCCACATTTAAAACATGTGGCTTTTTGTAATTGAAATGGGCTTTTGTTTGGGCTTGAAATCTTTCTTTTTAGAGAATTGTTTTTATAAGGCTTGAAGGCTTTCTATGAAAGGTTCTCTAAACTTTTGGAAAGATTTTCTATGGCCTTTAGACTTGTAATGTTCCTTGTAAGGTTTCGTAGAACACTTACCATTACAATCTTTGGAAGTAGAAGTTTTAAAGGGGTCATAGTTGAACTGTTTACAGAAACTACCTAATTCTTGCTTAGACTTTCTAAGCTCCCATTTAAGTCGTTTCTGTAACTTTAAGTCTTGACATATCTTTAAACCTTCTTTATTGACAAAACTGACAAGTTCACCATAGGTGAGCTCATCATAAGGAATACGGTTGTCATATAAGGCTTTAATGGAATTTCTAACTTTTTCTCCTAATAGGGTTGGTAAACCTGCAAGGAATTTCTCCTTCCAAGTTATATGATTTGCATCATCCCTAAGGAAAAGTCTGGTAAAGAATGTAGTTTTGTAGCTTTGGAATTCACTAAGTTTTCTACATCTTAGATTATGTAGAAGCTCAGCATTTTTATCTCTGAGGTGAGAGGGGTCACCTATGAAATGAAGGGATATAGTCAAAATCAAGGTAGCAACTGCATCTTGAATTGGACTATTGAATTCATCCAGAATGGGGATTCCCTCCTCATCTGTTTGAATGGAGTTTAAAATATCTAATTCTTTGTTGATTGGTAAGAAGATGGTCCCACCAACCTTTAAGTTGACTCAGAAACCGTGAAGGATTTCTGCAATGGCTTTGTCAGAAGTTCCTGATTGGGTTTTATAAGCATTGGCTGCCATGGTCATTTGTTGTAATAATCCTAAAATGTTATATTCAGACATTCCATCTAAATTCCACTCATAGACGGAAGATGCATTATATCGGGATTGATTTAATGCACTTGGTCTATTATCTATGGTTAGATCATGGACTTTTAGTGGTTGGGAGTGCTAATTCCCAATGAATTTTATTGACCTTTGAAATAGGTTCTTCTTTAAAGGCGTCTATATCTGAAGAGGCTATAGAGGATTGATCCTGATCTAGAACTGCAATCCTGCTTGATTGAGCACTATCGGGTGCAATCTGGACTTTGGAAATAGGAGTAGAAGAGGATGCATCTTTAGAGAATTGGGTAGGAGAGGATGCTTCTATTCTATCAAGTTGTTCTCTAATAGCTTTAGCAAAATCTGACTTTGATTCTTGGACAAGCTTCTGACTATGTTTCGAAACCTGAAAAGGTTTGAAAATAGGTTCTTTAAGCTTTTTATCAGAATCCGATTTTGTTGGAATAGGCTTTGATAAAACAGGAGAAACAGTTATGGTTGACTTCTGGATTTGGTCTTCTATCCTAATCAATCAAGTTTTCCTATCGTGTTTAGATTAGCATTACGAAATTATTCTTTGGATAATGCTATCTAAATCCGTTTCTGGGTCTTTATGAATTTTGTAAGGTGAGGCTTTAATCCTAATAGGTGGTTCACCATGGTCAATGGATATACTCCTAAGAGGTGGATGCTCAGACTCTATGGTTTTATTACTGTCGAAAAGGTTCCATTCAGGAATTTTCTTTCTAACAGTAATAGGGTTTGTATTTTTAAAGGGATAAGAAATGTTGTTTTTAAAAGCATACATTTCAAACCAATCAAAAAATAAAATATGGACTTTATGTAGATTTACGAATTCATAATAATCTTTTTGTATTTTTCTTCTTTGGTTTAGAAATGTTTAAAAACCAAAGTCTTTTTTCTTTATTATTATCTGAGTAAAAATCTTTATGCAAAAGGGTTTTATCTAATTCAAATTCTTTTTCAAGGACATTTATTACGTTTTTACAGAATCGCAAAAATGTGGGAGAAGTTGGAGGAGAGGGTTCCTTCTCTTCCTGTCTTTGTTCCTGTTGGTGACTAGTGTAAATTGGGTGAGGTACACTAGTGGTATAGTCAACAGAATGTATGGAAGAACTAGGTATATCCAAGTGGAAAACCTAGGCCGACTCTTTATAGGTTGGAAAGGAAGATTTATTAACAAGGGACTTTTGTAAATTTTCTTTCTAGTGAGGAAACACTAGCATTAGAGTCTTTATCGGAGAATCTAGTAGATGTAGATCTCTGAATGAAAGTTTAACTTTACCATCGAATACTTGAGTCACATTTTGTAACTCAGACAGAGGCTCAAGATGTTTTGGTATTGTCGGAGCAGTGGCTCCTTCAAGAATCCATTCATCGGGAAGGTTGACATCTTTCCATTGAATGGGTTTTGGAATAACAGTGTTTGCTCGGAAAGGTCGATCTGCAAGAGAAGAGTCTCATCTCTTTTTGACTGGAATTTATGTTGCGTATTAAACGCTGAGATCATGGCTTTGTATGATATTTTGAAAATTAATGCAACTGGAACAGATCCTTCTAACATGTGATAGTTATGAGTTTTGATCTCAGAAATCATGCTTTTCAAAATATTTTTGTCTTTTAATGAAACCGTTATGTTTGGATAACAATCAAAAGAAATTGGTCCTTTACAGAGACTAGATTCAATACTACTGAGTAAGGAATCATCAAAGGAGATGAACCTCCCATCCCTGAGGACAGCAAGAATTGAAGTATTTAATCCTTCTTTAGTTAAGGGTTTTATGCCTACTTGGATTAAACCTATGTGGATATAATTAAAATTCTTTTCTTTTAGCTTTTTTAATGATTTTTCAGTAAATAGATGAATTGTTTCAAATGGCTTTGAAAGGGTGATATCTCTTTCTTCTGTCTTTATTACACAATCAGTCTTTAAAAATCAAGTTTTTTCATTTTATAAATTTTATCTTTAGAAACTTTCGGTAAATCCCAATTATCAATTGCTTTATTAAAATCTTCAATAATAAATTCTTCTGAATTTACTATGTTCTTTGATACGCTAGTCTTCTCGGAAGAAGAGCTAGAGAAAGATGATGTTCTATGAAGTAAAGAGTCCATGTTGTTAAAAATCTTTAATCGAATCCTATGTGGATGTCTACAGGTATGGTTTTACTGCCCTAAACGGATCCCTGTCCTAAAGCGGGACTTACTACCAAGAAAATTCAACACACACAAAGAAAAACAATTTTGGAAATCAGACAACACAGTTTCTTTACAACTATATTACACTATCTTCCCCCTGGCTCTGATACCAATAGGAAAAGGATCTAGGACGATAGTGGATTCAGGAACAATTATCCAATTATTAAGGATCTTCAATAAACCAATTTTAAATCAAGTTTTAACTTAAGTCTATATTGGTCTTTAAACTAAGTCTACTAAATTTTAAAGTCGTTTAATGGTTGGCTTGTTTACCCCGGATGCGGACAAATAAATGTAATGCCCATTCGGGATCATCTTCGGAACTTACGTCGAATTCCCGCCTATATACCTTTAAACAAAATTTTAATTTTTGCAATCTTCTTTACAACAAAGGCTCAAAGATAATACTAGATCTAATCCCGAAATAGTATTCGATTGGAGGAGAAGAGAAGTACAATTTAATTTAAAGATCCTAAATTCTCTTTGCTTTTCGAGGAATGTAGAATTTTTATGGCGAGATCTGATAAGAACCAATAAAATGCTTTAAATTAAAATGCGGAAAAATAAAGTGCAGAAATTTAAATTGCTTTAAATTAAATTGCGAAAAATTTAAAGTGCAGAAATTTAAATTGCTTTAAATTAAATTGCGAAAAATTTAAAGTGCATGAATTTAAATTAAAATAAAATTTATTACAGGCTTTGAATAAATTACAAATCTTTAAAAGATCAGTTGCTTACATTTATTTGCTTTAGATCTTGAGATTTAAAAGAAGAAGTGGGAAATTAATCTTAAAACTCTTAACGAGATACTTCCTTGATCAAAGATCTTGGGATAGTATTTCGTTAATGTTTTTGATTCATTCCCGAGAGAGAGAGAAGAGAAATAGAGAGAAGGGAGAGAAGAAGAAGAAGAGAGGAGAGAGCTCTAAAACTTCTTTTCCTATTGGTATCAGAGCCAGGGGGAAGATAGTGTAATATAGTTGTAAAGAAACTGTGTTGTCTGATTTCCAAAATTGTTTTTCTTTGTGTGTGTTGAATTTTTACTGGTAGTAAGTCCCGCTTTAGGACAGGGATCCGTTTAGGGCAGTAAAACCATACCTGTAGACATCCACATAGGATTCGATTAAAGATTTTTAACAACATGGACTCTTTACTTCATAGAACATCATCTTTCTCTAGCTCTTCTTCCGAGAAGACTAGCGTATCAAAGAACATAGTAAATTCAGAAGAATTTATTATTGAAGATTTTAATAAAGCAATTGATAATTGGGATTTACCGAAAGTTTCTAAAGATAAAATTTATAAAATGAAAAAACTTGATTTTTTAAAGACTGATTGTGTAATAAAGACAAGAAAGAGATATCACCCTTTCAAAGCCATTTGAAACAATTCATCTATTTACTGAAAAATCATTAAAAAAGCTAAAAGAAAAGAATTTTAATTATATCCACATAGGTTTAATCCAAGTAGGCATAAAACCCTTAACTAAAGAAGGATTAAATACTTCAATTCTTGCTGTCCTCAGGGATGGGAGGTTCATCTCCTTTGATGATTCCTTACTCAGTAGTATTGAATCTAGTCTCTGTAAAGGACCAATTTCTTTTGATTGTTATCCAAACATAACGGTTTCATTAAAAGACAAAAATATTTTGAAAAGCATGATTCTACAGATCAAAACTCATAACTATCACATGTTAGAAGGATCTGTTCCAGTTGCATTAATTTTCAAAATATCATACAAAGCCATGATCTCAAATCGTTTAATACGCAACATAAATTCCAAAAAAAAGAGATGAGACTCTTCTCTTGCAGACTGACCTTTCCAGAGCAAACACTGTTATTCCAAAACCCATTCAATGGAAAGATGTCAACCTTCCCGATGAATGGATTCTTGAAGGAGCCACTGCTCCGACAATACCAAAACATCTTGAGCCTAATACAGAGTTACAAAATGTGACTCAGTATTCAGATGGTAAAGTTAAACTTTCATTCGGAGATCTACATCTACTAGATTCTCCGATAAAGACTCTAATGCTAGTGTTTCCTCACTAGAAAGAAAATTTACAAAAGTCCCTTCAGTAATAAATCTTCCTTTCCAACCTATAAAGAGTCAGCCTAGGTTTTCCACTTCGGATATACCTAGTTCTTCCATACATTCTGTTGACTATACCACTAGTGTACCTCACCCAATTTACACTAGTCACCAACAGGAACAAAGACAGAAGAGAAGGAACCTTCTCCTCCAATCTTCCCACATTTTCTCAGATTCTGAAACGTAATAAATGTCCTTGAAAAAGAATTTGAATTAGATAAAACCCTTTTGCATAAAGATTTTTACTCAGATAATAATAAAGAAAAAAGACTTTGGTTTTTTAAACATTTCCTAAACCAAAGAAGAAAAATACAAGAAGATTATTATGAATTCGTAAATCTACATAAAGTCCATATTTTATTTTTTGATTGGTTTGAAATGTATGCTTTTAAAAACAACATTTCTTATCCCTTTAAAAATACAAACCCTATTATCATTAGAAAGAAAATTCCGAATGGAACCTTTTCGACAAAGAATAAAACCATAGAGTCTGAGCATCCACCTCTTAGGAGTATATCCATTGACCATGGTGAACCACCTATTAGGATTAAAGCCTCACCTTACAAAATTCATAAAGACCTCAAACGGATTTAGATAGCATTATCCAACAGAATAATTTCGTAATGCTAATCTAAACACGATAGAAAAAAATTTGATTAGGATAAGACCAAATCCAAGTCAACCATAATCAAGCTTTCTCCTGTTTTATCAAAGCCTATTCCAACAAAATCGGATTCTGATAAAAAGCTTAAAGAACCTATTTTCAAACCTTTTCAGGTTTCGAAACATAGTCAGAAGCTTGTCCAAGAATCAAAGTCAGATTTTGCTAAAGCTATTAGAGAACAACTTGATAGAATAAAGCATCCTCTCCTACCCAATTCTCTAAAGATGCATCCTCTTCTACTCCTATTTCCAAAGTCCAGATTGCACCCGATAGTGCTCAATCAAGCAGGATTGCAGTACTAGATCAGGATCAATCCTCTATAGCCTCTTCAGATATAGACGCCTTTAAAGAAGAACCTATTTCAAAGGTCAATAAAATTCATTGGGAATTAGCACTCCCAACCACTAAAAGTCCACCAGATCTAACCATAGATAATAGACCAAGTGCATTAAATCAATCCCGATATAATGCATCTTCCGTCTATGAGTGGAATTTAGATGGAATGTCTGAATATAACATTTTAGGATTATTACAACAAATGACCATGGCAGCCAATGCTTATAAAACCCAATCAGGAACTTCTGACAAAGCCATTGCAGAAATCCTTATTGCCGGTTTTACAGGTCAACTTAAAGGTTGGTGGGACCATCTTCTTACCAATCAACAAAGAATTAGATATTTTAAACTCCATTCAAATGATGAGGAGGGAATCCCCATTCTGGATGAATTCAATAGTCCAATTCAAGATGCAGTTGCTACCTTGATTTTGACTATATCCCTTCATTTCATAGGTGACCCCTCTCACCTCAGAGATAAAAATGCTGAGCTTCTACATAATCTAAGATGTAGAAAACTTAGTGAATTCCAAAGCTATAAAACTACATTCTTTACCGACTTTTCCTTAGGGATGATGCAAATCATATAACTTGGAAGGAGAAATTCCTTGCAGTTTACCAACCCTATTAGGAGAAAAAGTTAGAAATTCCATTAAAGCCTTATATGACAACCGTATTCTTATGATGAGCTCACCTATGGTGAACTTGTCGATTTTGTCAATAAAGAAGGTTTAAAGATATGTCAAGACTTAAAGTTACGTAAACGACTTAAATGGGAGCTTAGAAAGTCTAAGCAAGAATTAGGTAGTTTCGTAAACAACAACTATGACCCTTTAAAACTTCTACTTCCAAAGATTGTAATGGTAAGTGTTCTACGAAACCTTACAAGGAACATTACAAGTCTAAAGGCCATAGAAAATCTTTCCAAAAGTTTAGAGAACCTTTCTATAGAAAGCCTTCAAGCCTTATAAAAACAATTCTCTAAAAAGAAAGATTTCAAGCCCAAACAAAAGCCCATTTCAATTACAAGAAGCCACATGTTTTAAATGTGGAATGAAAGGCCACACCGCAAAGTTCTCAGTAGAATGAATAAAAACTCAACGAACTTGGCCTTGATGAAGAAACATTTTCAAAAATAGCCTCATTAATGATAGAGTCTTCTGATTCTGAATCTTCCATGTCAGGAGATAATGAATCCTTACAGATTGACGAGTTAGTTGACTCTGATTCTGTAACTAATTCCAGTAATGATTCTGACTCAAGCCAATCGGAATCTTACTTAAAGAAAATCAATGTTTTAACTAAAGATCAAGAAACTTTTCTTGAATTGGTAAAACACATTTCTGATCCTACCTTACAAAAAGAATATCTAGATAAACTCTTAAAAACTTTAGAGATAGGAGATAAAGCAGAAACATCAAAAATTCCAATAATAAAGAAAAACACTTATGATTTGACTCAAATCTTGGATAAAAAGAAAACAAAAAAGAAAACAGTTCCTAACATTCAAGACCTTCAAAAAGAGATTAAAGAAATTAAACTCGAAATTAAAGAATTAAAAGAAAAACAAAAGAATGATTCAGAAACTATTCAACTTCTATTGCAAAAACAATTAGAAGACAATTCTGATAAAGAATCAGATTCAGATGGTGAAAAAGAAATTGATTTACAACTTGAAAACATTGAATCTATACCCAATGATTTCCTTTTTGTTTTAAATCAAATTACCACAAGAAAATACTTAATAAAGATTACCTTAGTCTTTTCCAAAGAACTTGAAATTGATACCATTGCCTTATTTGACATCAAAATGCCGATTTAAATTGTATTAAAGAAATTTTTGTTCCAGATAAATATAAAGAAAAAACAAAAGAAAAGCTTTCTGCCGCCAATAATTCAAAATTGAACATCCATTCTAAAGTAGAAGATCATCTGTTATTAACAGTGGTTTCGAATTTAAAACTACTTTTTTCCTAACAAATGACATTCATCATGTTGTTATATTGGGAACACCTTTTATAAATCTTATAACTCCTTATACTGTAAATTACAATGGTATATCTTTTAAAGCGAAAAAACAAATTAAAATTTCCTTTTATAGAAAAGCCTAAAACAAGAAACTTAAATATTATAAAGGCCAATTCTGTTCATCAGAACCAAATAAATGTCTTGCTTAATTCAAAACAGGCTAACCTAACCTGTTTACAAAAAGATCTAAACCTGCAAAGAATAGGAAATCAATTAAAAAATGATTTTATACAAAGAAAAATTTCTGAATTTAAAGCCCTAATTGAAAAAGAAATATGTGCTGATCTACCAACTGCTTTTTGGAACAGAAAACAACATTTGGTTGATTTGCCATACGAAAATTCTTTTGATGAAAAACAAATACCCACAAAAGCCCGTCCTATTCAAATGAATATGGAATTAGAAAAACATTGCAAAGAAGAAATCAAAGAATTAGAATCTAAAGGTCTAATTACCAAATCAAGATCCCATGGTCTTGTGCCGCTTTTATGTCAATAAAAATTCGAAATAGAAAGAGGTACACCAAGATTGGTAATAAATTATAAACCCCTAAATAAAGCCTTAAAATGGATTAGGTACCCTATACCTAATAAAAAAGATTTACTCCAAAAACTTCACTCTGCATTCATATTTTCAAAATTTGACATGAAGTCAGGTTTTTAGCAAATTCAAATTCACCCTAAAGACCGTTATAAAACAGCCTTCACTGTTCCATTTGGTCAATACGAATGGACAGTAATGCCTTTTGGTTTAAAGAATGCACCTTCAATTTCAAAGAATTATGAATGATATTTATAATCCTTTTTCTGATTTTTGTGTTGTTTATATTGATGACGTATTGATTTTTTCACAATCAATAGATCAACATTTTAAACATCTAAAGACTTTTTATTTTGCAACTAGGAAAGCAGGCCTAGCTATCTCTAGTTCAAAAATTTCCTTATTTCAAACTAAAATCCGATTTCTTGGCCATTATATTTCAAAGGGAACTATCACCCCTATTGAAAGATCTCTTTCTTTCACTGATAAATTTCCTGATAAAATCCTTGATAAAACCCAATTGCAAAGATTTTTGGGAAGTCTAAATTATGTTCTTGATTTCTGTCCTAACATTAATAGGATTGCTAAACCATTGCATGATAGGTTAAAAAAGAATCCTATTGCATGGTCAGAAGAACATACTAAAGTTATTAAACAGATAAAAAATATTGTTAAAGAAATTCCATGTTTATTTCTTGCAAATCCTGCATTACCTAAAATAGTTGAAACTGATGCGTCCGATTTAGGTTACGGTGGGATATTAAAGCAAATTGATAATAATAAAGAACAAGTAGTACAATATGTTTCTGCACATTGGAATGAATGTCAGAAAAATTATTCTACAATTAAAAAAGAAATTTTATCTATTGTCTTATGCATATCTAAATTTCAAAGTGACTTGTTAAATCAAAAATTTTTGCTTAGAATTGATTGCAAAGTCAAAACATGTTTTAGAAAAAGATGTTCAAAACATTGCATCAAAAACAGATTTTTGCACGATGGCAAGCTATTTTGAGTGTTTTTGATTTTGACATTGAGTTTATTAAAGGTGATACAAATTCTCTCCCGATTTTCTAACCAGAGAGTTTCTTCAAAAGATAAATGCCGCCAAAAAGACCAAAGACAAAGGGAAAGGGATTCTCAAGGACCCCGTATCCCAAACACCATCCAAAACCTCTTCCTCCTAAAGAAAAATTACTCTCATCAGCCATGCCCATCAAATCCTGGATTGACACAATGAGGATGAAGAAGCAAAATCTAAAGCCATTGCCTCGCAGAACAGTAAATGAGTGGATAAAATCCATGTCCAAATCCCCGAGCTCATGCTCGCCTTTACAAAGTTTTTCTCAAAGCAAAATTTCTCCTAAAAAGAAAATTCTATTTCTCAAGAAATACCTAAAAGATCTCTTAAAGAAATCCCTTTTCAAAGTTTGAGCCAAGAGATTACAAAACCTTCTTCTCAAAATATAATTGTTTTACGTGAAAGCACATCTTCCCAGATTGTACTTTCACAAACAAAGCTTTCAAAGAAAACTTGATTGGTTTAATAAAACCCATTTCCAATACATTTTATCTATGGAGGATGGATTTTATAATTCTGATCCATTTCAAGCTCTTTCAAAGTTTTTTCCAATAGGCTGGTTTTTTAAACCTTGGGATTTAACAAAACCCCAGTCCTATTACCAAAGCATTCTAGAGTCCACTGAGTCAGTTAAATTCAAACACTTCTTCCTCAGTGATTCCCATACAGAGCCCGCCTATTCAACGGCAACCATTCTCAAAGTCCTAAGCCCAAAACAATGGGGTGACCAACTCCATAAACAAAAAACCTTTACCACAAAGATTCAAATGCGTCTACCACATTGTTTGACTTTCTCATACTGGGATTATCAACAAGCGTGGTTTAACACCTTTTTCCTACAAAACCCTAAAAAATCTCACTCATGGTTATTTTTCTTCAATTCAAAAATAACCGTTCAAAGCCTTCCAAACTGGTTCCAACAATGGTGGAACTATTTTGGCCCATGTCCCAAATCCTCACCTTAATGCCACCGAGTGTCTTAAACTTTTCAAAGCCCATTATTAACCCACAGAAATTGAAAGAAGGTTCTCTCCTTTCCTCTCTGCTTTTACGTACAAACTTCTTCCTACCATGGGTATGGATGTGGAATCTCCGTTACCACACTCGATACCCAATTAATTTTACAAAGAACATTCAAAGTCAAATGGTGGTCAAAATTTGATGAATAAATCAAAATTAACCTCCCATACAATTCATGATTGGCTTTACCAAAGGGTTCCTTTGCCCAACCATCGAAGACATTAAAGCCCAAGGAACCTTTCTTACCCAAAAATCCAGAGCCCAATCTCTTCTTGCAGGTGCAAAGACTGAAGAAGAGTATTTCAAAGTCATGGAACAGCTTCGCCTCAGGATCCGAAACATCCGTTGCCCTCCTCTCGAAGCCGATGAATCAAACCATTTATTTCTCTCAGGGACGATAATGAAGACGATTGCTTCGGAATCTTCCCTCCTATAAAGCATTAAAGATATTTGTAATTTTCTTTTAAAAAAAAAAAAAAAAAATGGGTGAAAAATTAAGTTTTTTTTTCCTTTGTTTCGGGGGGTCCTCTGGACAAAAGGGAGAGCGCACATGTCTCTTCACCCGATTTTCCCATGTAAAATCAAAATTATTTTTCAAAAGTTTATTAAAGCTACAAGATCTTTGCTGATGACCGAGCTATGATCGCTACTGCCTCACCACAAACGCGCTACAGTTTAAAATGCTACAGGACGCGCCACAGTCTACCACAGACGCGCCACGCTTAAAAAGCCACCCTTCCATAAAACTACAGTCCGGTTGAGTCGGGCTTTGTATTTAAATCAAAGGAAGACTTAGACTCCTCAGATCAGTTTTAGAGCTCTCTCCCTCTCTTCTTCTTCTCTCCCTTCTCTCTATTCTCTTCTCTCTCTCTCTCTGGGAATCTGGAATCACAAAAACATTAACGAAATACTATCCCAAGATCTTTGATCAAGGAAGTATCTCGTTAAGAGTTTTAAGATTAATTTCCCACTTCTTCTTTTAAATCTCAAGATCTAAAGCAAATAAATGTAAGCAACTGATCTTTTAAAGATTTGTAATTTATTCAAAGCCTGTAATAAATTTTATTTCCGCAATTTAAATTCATGCACTTTAAATTTTCCGCAATTTAATTTAAAGCAATTTAAATTTCTGCACTTTAAATTTTTCGCAATTTAATTTAAAGCAATTTAAATTTCTGCACTTTATTTTTCCGCATTTTAATTTAAAGCATTCTCGCAGACCGGTTCTTATCAGATCTGCCATAAAATTCTACATTCCTCGAAGCAAAGAGACCGGATCTCTCGTCTTCCGTTGTACTTCTCTTCTCCCTTCCAATCAGAATACTATTTCTGGGATCCAGATCTAGTATTATCTTTGAGCCTTTGTTGTAAAGAAGATTGCAAAAATTAAAATTTTGTTTAAAGGTATATAGGGAATCCTCGACGTAAGTTCCGAGATGATCCCGAATGGGCATTAGTCCGTCCGCACTGGGGGTAAACAAGCCACGTACCATTAAACGACTTTAAAATTTAGTAGACTTAGTTTAAAGACCAATATAGACTTAAGTTAAAACTTGATTTAAAATTGGTTTATCAAGATCCTTAATAATTGGATAATTGTTCCTGAATCCACTATCGTCCTGATCCTTTTCCTATTGGTATCGATCGACCTTTCCAGTGGCAAACACTGTTATTCCAAAACCTATTCAATGGAAAGATGTCAACCTTCCCGATGAATGGATTCTTGAAGGAGCCACTGCTCCGACAATACCAAAACATCTTGAGCCTAATACAGTTACAAAATGTGACTCAGTATTCAGATGGTAAAGTTAAACTTTCATTCAGGAGATCTACATCTACTAGATTCTCCGATAAAGACTCTAATGCTAGTGTTTCCTCACTAGAAAGAAAATTTACAAAAGTCCCTTCAGTAATAAATCTTCCTTTCCAACCTATAAAGAAGTCGGCCTAGGTTTTCCACTTCGGATATACCTAGTTCTTCCATACATTCTGTTGACTATACCACTAGTGTACCTCACCCAATTTACACTAGTCACCAACAGGAACAAAGACAGGAAGAGAAGGAACCTTCTCCTCCAACTTCTCCCACATTTTCTGCAGTTACAGAAAACGTAATAAATGTCCTTGAAAAAGAATTTGAATTAGATAAAACCCTTTTGCATAAAGATTTTTACTCAGATAATAATAAAGAAAAAAGACTTTGGTTTTTTAAACATTTCCTAAACCAAAGAAGAAAAATACAAGAAGATTATTATGAATTCGTAAATCTACATAAAGTCCATATTTTATTTTTTGATTGGTTTGAAATGTATGCTTTTAAAAACAACATTTCTTATCCCTTTAAAAATACAAACCCTATTACTGTTAGAAAGAAAATTCCTGAATGGAACCTTTTCGACAGTAATAAAACCATAGAGTCTGAGCATCCACCTCTTAGGAGTATATCCATTGACCATGGTGAACCACCTATTAGGATTAAAGCCTCACCTTACAAAATTCATAAAGACCCAGAAACGGATTTAGATAGCATTATCCAACAATAATTTACGTAATGCTAATCTAAACACGATAGGAAAATGATTGATTAGGATAGAAGACCAAATCCAAGTCAACCATAATCTGTTTTCTCTGTTTTTATCAAAGCCTATTCCAACAAAATCGGATTCGATAAAAAGCTTAAAGAACTATTTTCAAACCTTTTCAGGTTTCGAAACATAGTCAGAAGCTTGTCCAAGAATCAAAGTCAGATTTTGCTAAAGCTATTAGAGAACAACTTGATAGAATAGAAGCATCCTCTCCTACCCATTCTCTAAAGATGCATCCTCTACTCCTATTTCCAAAGTCCAGTTGCACCCGATAGTGCTCAATCAAGCGGATTGCAAAGATTAGATCGGGATCAATCCTCTATAGCCTCTTGAGGATATAGACGCCTTTAAAGAAGAACCTATTTCAAAGGTCAATAAAATTCATTGGGAATTAGCACTCCCAACCACTAAAAGTCCACCGATCTAACCATAGATAATAGACCAAGTGCATTAAATCAATCCCGATATAATGCATCTTCCGTCTATGAGTGGAATTTAGATGGAATGTCTGAATATAACATTTTAGGATTATTACAACAAATGACCATGGCAGCCAATGCTTATAAAACCCAATCAGGAACTTCTGACAAAGCCATTGCAGAAATCCTTATTGCCGGTTTTACAGGTCAACTTAAAGGTTGGTGGGACCATCTTCTTACCAATCAACAGCAATTAGATATTTTAAACTCCATTCAAACAGATGAGGAGGGAATCCCCATTCTGGATGAATTCAATAGTCCAATTCAAGATGCAGTTGCTACCTTGATTTTGACTATATCCCTTCATTTCATAGGTGACCCCTCTCACCTCAGAGATAAAAATGCTGAGCTTCTACATAATCTAAGATGTAGAAAACTTAGTGAATTCCAAAGCTACAAAACTACATTCTTTACCAGACTTTTCCTTAGGGATGATGCAAATCATATAACTTGGAAGGAGAAATTCCTTGCAGGTTTACCAACCCTATTAGGAGAAAAAGTTAGAAATTCCATTAAAGCCTTATATGACAACCGTATTCCTTATGATGAGCTCACCTATGGTGAACTTGTCAGTTTTGTCAATAAAGAAGGTTTAAAGATATGTCAAGACTTAAAGTTACAGAAACGACTTAAATGGGAGCTTAGAAAGTCTAAGCAAGAATTAGGTAGTTTCTGTAAACAGTTCAACTATGACCCCTTTAAAACTTCTACTTCCAAAGATTGTAATGGTAAGTGTTCTACGAAACCTTACAAGGAACATTACAAGTCTAAAGGCCATAGAAAATCTTTCCAAAAGTTTAGAGAACCTTTCTATAGAAAGCCTTCGAAGCCTTATAAAAAACAATTCTCTAAAAAGAAAGATTTCAAGCCCAAACAAAAAGCCCATTTCAATTACAAAGAAGCCACATGTTTTAAATGTGGAATGAAAGGCCACACTGCAAAGTTCTGTAGAATGAATAAAAAACTCCACGAGCTTGGCCTTGATGAAGAAACATTTTCAAAAATAGCCTCATTAATGATAGAGTCTTCTGATTCTGAATCTTCCATGTCAGGAGATAATGAATCCTTACAGATTGACGAGTTAGTTGACTCTGATTCTGTAACTAATTCCAGTAATGATTCTGACTCAAGCCAATCGGAATCTTACTTAAAGAAAATCAATGTTTTAACTAAAGATCAAGAAACTTTTCTTGAATTGGTAAAACACATTTCTGATCCTACCTTACAAAAAAGAATATCTAGATAAACTCTTAAAAACTTTAGAGATAGGAGATAAAGCAGAAACATCAAAAATTCCAATAATAAAGAAAAACACTTATGATTTGACTCAAATCTTGGATAAAAAGAAAACAAAAAAGAAAACAGTTCCTAACATTCAAGACCTTCAAAAAGAGATTAAAGAAATTAAACTCGAAATTAAAGAATTAAAAGAAAAACAAAAGAATGATTCAGAAACTATTCAACTTCTATTGCAAAAACAATTAGAAGACAATTCTGATAAAGAATCAGATTCAGATGGTGAAAAAGAAATTGATTTACAACTTGAAAACATTGAATCTGTACCCAATGATTTCCTTTTTGTTTTAAATCAAATTACCACAAGAAAATACTTAATAAAGATTACCTTAGTCTTTTCCAAAGAACTTGAAATTGATACCATTGCCTTATTTGACACTGGTGCCGATTTAAATTGTATTAAAGAAATTTTTGTTCCAGATAAATATAAAGAAAAAACAAAAGAAAAGCTTTCTGCCGCCAATAATTCAAAATTGAACATCCATTCTAAAGTAGAAGCATCTGTTATTAACAGTGGTTTCGAATTTAAAACTACTTTTTTCCTAACAAATGACATTCATCATGTTGTTATATGGGAACACCTTTATAAATCTTATAACTCCTTATACCTTTTGTAAATTACAATGGTATATCTTTTAAAAAGCGGAAAAACCAAATTAAAATTTCCTTTTATAGAAAAGCCTAAAACAAGAAACTTAAATATTATAAAGGCCAATTGCATCATCGAACCAAATAAATGTCTTGCTTAATTCAAAACAAAGCTAACCTAACTCACTTACAAAAAGATCTAAACCTGCAAAGAATAGGAAATCAATTAAAAAATGATTTTATACAAAGAAAAATTTCTGAATTTAAAGCCCTAATTGAAAAAGAAATATGTCTTTGATCTACCAATAAGCTTTTGGAACAGAAAACAACATTTGGTTGATTTGCCATACGAAAATTCTTTTGATGAAAAACAAATACCCCTGGCCCGTCCTATTCAAATGAATATGGAATTAGAAAAACATTGCAAAGAAGAAATCAAAGAATTAGACCCCATGGTCTTGTGCGCTTTTATGTCAATAAAAATTCGAAATAGAAAGAGGTACACCAAGATTGGTAATAAATTATAAACCCCTAAATAAAGCCTTAAAATGGATTAGGTACTTATACCTAATAAAAAGATTTACTCAAAACTTCACTCTGCATTCATATTTTCAAAATTTGACATGAAGTCAGTTTTTAACAAATTCAAATTCACCCTAAAGACCGTTATAAACAAATGCCTTCACTGTTCCATTTGGTCAATACGAATGGACAAAGAATGCCTTTTGGTTTAAAGAATGCACCTTCGCAATTTCAAAGAATTATGAATGATATTTATAATCCTTTTTCTGATTTTTGTGTTGTTTATATTGATGACGTATTGATTTTTTCACAATCAATAGATCAACATTTTAAACATCTAAAGACTTTTATTTTGAATAGGAAAGCGGTGCCTAGCTATCTCTAGTTCAAAATTTCCTTATTTCAAACTAAAATCCGATTTCTTGGCATTATATTTCAAAGGGAACTATCACCCCTATCAAAGATCTCTTTCTTTCACTCAGATAAATTTCCTGATAAAATCCTTGATAAAACCCAATTGCAAAGATTTTTGGGAAGTTTAAATTATGTTCTTGATTTCTGTCCTAACATTAATAGGATTGCTAAACCATTGCATGATAGGTTAAAAAAGAATCCTGTTGCATGGTCAGAAGAACATACTAAAGTTATTAAACAGATAAAAAATATTGTTAAAGAAATTCCATGTTTATTTCTTGCAAATCCTGCATTACCTAAAATAGTTGAAACTCGATCGTCCGATTTAGGTTACGGTGGGATATTAAAGCAAATTGATAATAATAAAGAACAAGTAGTACAATATGTTTCTGCACATTGGAATGAATGTCAGAAAAATTATTCTACTATTAAAAAAGAAATTTTATCTATTGTCTTATGCATATCTAAATTTCAAAGTGACTTGTTAAATCAAAAATTTTTGCTTAGAATTGATTGCAAAGTCAAAACATGTTTTGAAAAAGATGTTCAAACATTGCATCAAACAGATTTTTACGATGGCAAGCTATTTTGAGTGTTTTTGATTTTGACATTGAGTTTATTAAAGGATACAAATTCTCTCACAGTTTTTCTTGAGTTTCTTAAGCAGGATAAATCTGTCAAAAAGACAGACAAAAGGAAAGAGTTCTCAAGGGACACTGTATCGAGCACCATCCAAAACCTCTTATAAAGAAAGAATTTTCCATCAGCCATGCATCAAATCACTGGATTGACGATCGGGATGAAGAAGCAAAATCTAGCCATTGCCTCGCGAGCAGGTAAATGAGTGAATTAAAATCCATGTCAAATCCTGAGCTCATCTTTCAAGCACACTTCTGAGATTTTCTCAAAGCAAAATTTCTCTACAAAAGAAAATTACATTTACGAAGAAATCGCAAAAAGATATAAAAAGAAATCCATTTTTCAAAGTTTGAGCAGAGATTACAAAACCTTCTTCTCCAGCAATAC
>JASUUI010000355.1:0-17316 GCA_030444775.1 Atalantia buxifolia | reverse complement strand
GTCGCGTATAAAGTTCAGATTTAGTTCATATCATAATGGACTTAAATGTAATTTAAAAAGAAATAGACGTTTACAACACGTTTCAAGGCTACCTGAAGCTGGAATTGACAAGCCCACTTTCTTAGTTTCTTTAACAGAGAAGCCTCCTTCAGAAAATTACATCACCCTACTTTTTCAATGCAAATAAATTATTTACTGTCATCAAGAATTGAAATTAAAACCGTTCTTTTCTCAATTTATGTATATCTAGTTACTTGCATCTCTCTTGGTTTTTCTGAGAACTGGTCTCATCTTCATTGTTGTCCACGCAGCTGGGTGTGATCGGTGCTGGCGTGTGTTTGGGTTAGGACCGTGAGAGTGAGGCAATGTGCTTCTTGTTGAAATATATATGAATATATATGAATATATTTATATATATAGGGTTCTATCACTTTGAGGTCACCCATGAGGGATGCATGACCAAGAACAAGTGATCATTTTGAGTTAAACTCTATAATATCTTATAATATTATATTAAAGATATTAAGTGATCATTAAGAAAATGATCACTCCAACAATTGTTTAAGCTTATTTAGAGATCATTGAGAAGATGATCACTACTTCTTGGAATGCTATAAATAGAGGGCAAATCCATAGAAAATAAGTTAAGCAAAAATCAAGCTAAATTTAGAGAAAATTCAAGCCAAGAGAAGCTTAGAGGGTTCTTGCAACGTGAATAGAGAGGATTTTCCGACTTTGTGATCATTCTCCGACCAGAAATCAGTAGCACAACCTTGGTTTATCGATTTTCCGCATATAATCCGGGTATGTGTTTAAATTCGGATTTTCAAGTTTTTATGTTGATTCTTGCTCGAAAATCAACATTGGTATCAGAGCTAAATAGGTTGTGTTCTGATTTAAGCATGTAAAGCATGAAACCCAGCATGTTCTTTAAGAAATTCGATTTTTTCATCAAGAACACATATTAATGGCATGTTAAAATTTACTTGTTTTTGATGCCATGCAACTGGATTAATAAACATATTAAGGTGTATATATTAATTCCTAGTTGCCATGAGGATTAACATGATCCATGTAATGAGTAAAATGAAAACCTAGGTATGGAACCCGTAAGTTTATTTTACTCATATCTTTCATGATACATAACATATGAATATGAAATTGGTATCATTAGAAAGACCATGAAAATATCTTTCCAACGGTATATCATATGCA
The DNA here is from genome assembly GCA_030444775.1 of Atalantia buxifolia. Taxonomy (NCBI): domain Eukaryota; kingdom Viridiplantae; phylum Streptophyta; class Magnoliopsida; order Sapindales; family Rutaceae; genus Atalantia; species Atalantia buxifolia. The sequence continues at coordinate 16,101 of JASUUI010000355.1, read as the reverse complement.
AAATTCCGACGTGTGGTTAGAGAGAACGGAGCTTTCGAAGTTCTGGTTCGAAATCTGGAAATTTTACTTTTAAGGTTGAAGACGATGAACAGTAAATACTGTAGCTAACACTGTAGCGGGCCGAGCCGAACCGTTAAACCGAACCGGTTTTGAGTTGAACCAGTTTTTGTTTCACTAAGAAAAGCCCACTCGCGGCGGTGGAGAGTGTAATACACGCGCCGCCTTCCCGATTGAATTTTGAGGCGCCGTTTGCGGCGACTATTTCAATTTTTTATTCTCTATTTTTATAAAATTTAAAAATTAATTTATAACATGGTTATATATTTAATTTGAATTTTATTCAAATAAATGCTTTAAAATTAGAGAATAATATTTTTTGTAAGTATGAAAAATATGAAAAAATATTTTTTGCATATGATAATACTTTCAAAGAGGTTGTGCTTGGTGGGAGCATAACAAAACTACTTGAAAAATAAATGAGAATAATCCTGGCGTAGTAATATGGACGAATTGCATGTCTAGGAAAATTCTGGCAAAAAGGGCATGGGCCTAAGGAACTTTGGTACTTAGAGAGATTTTTTAAATCTCCACCATCTTCCTGGGAATTTTCCTGGTGCATTATCCACGTGAACAGATGCATGAGGGATGTATTCTTATGACATTTTTTTTAAATGGGAGTTCTATTATTGTTAAAATTCTGAGGGAATAAACAATAAATGAATTAATATTTTGCGCATTATACTAAAAAATTATGTTAACTTAATGTTTGGAAATGATGATGATTGGAAGCCTCGACGACTTTTCGAATCAAATCTTTACATTAAACTTATCATATTTTTGGTTATTTGTTCATGCAAAAAATAATTAAATATGTGTAAATAAAATCAAGAAAGTTTTCTTATCTCTGTGTTTTGTGTTTTTTCTTTAGAAGGATATGAGCAAAGTGACATGTTACAAGTGTAACAAACTTGGCCATTTAAACTTCGTGATTGCACTGAGCTGAAAAAGGTACATACTAAATCCACAAATTTACATAATATGTATGTAATAGGCTCCGTTTATATGACTGAAACTCATCCTTTGTGGATTGTAGATTCAGGGGCAACGGAACACGTAGCCAATGAACGTGGAGCCTATGTGGAATATCGCCGGATTAGTCAAGGGACTAAGTGGATATACGTGGGGAACAACTCAAGGGTTGAAGCTAAAGGGATTGGCACTTGCAAATTACAACTGCATGGTGGCCAAATGCTTTATCTCCATGATGTGCTATATGCACCAGAGATCCGACGAAATTTAGTATCTGTCACTGTACTTCTAAATATGGGATATCATGTGATATTCCATGATGTTTGTATGCAATTAGTTCTTAATAAAACTATAGTCGGAATTGGTTATTTACTTAATGGTTTTATGATTTTGAATGTAATTAATCAGAATTATAATCAAGATTGTTTTTCATTAATTACATCTTCTGATTCTGTGGATGTTAATATATGGCATGCCAGACTAGGACATATAGGGCAAAACAGAATGCATCGATTATCTAGAGAAGGCTATTTGGGCTCACTCGATAAAATAGAATTGCCTATATGTGAGAGTTGTCTAGCTGGAAAAACAACAAGAAAACCATTTGGTAAAGGAACTAGAGCTGAAAGTTCTTTGCAAATTATCCATTCTGACATCTGTGGTCCAATGAGTGTAAGGGCCAAACATGGCGCCTCATACTTTATTACATTCATTGATGATTACTCACGTTTTGGTCATGTCTATTTGATTTCTCACAAATCGGAAGCATTAGATTGCTTTAAAAAATTTTTAAAATTAGTTGAAAATCAATTAGACAAAACGATCAAAGTCTTAAGAACAGACCGTGGACGTGAATATCTTTCTGAACAGTTCAAGGAATTGTGTCAAGAGAAAGGTATAGAGAGACAGTTAACTATTTCTGGAACTCCACAACAAAATGGTGTTGCGGAAAGAAGAAATAGGACATTACTTGAGATGGTTAGGTCTATGATGGCGCAAGCAAATCTCCCAATATCATATTGGGGGGATGCATTGCTGACTGCTGCCTACATACTTAATCGAGTCCCAAGCAAGTCAATTAGTTCCACTCCATATGAGCTATGGGAGTGCAGAAAACCTCATTTTTGAAATACAAGTATGCAACCCAAGAGGGGGTGAATTGGAATTTTAAAACTTATCCTAACAAAACCACACAACAATCCAATCTAAAGCCTTAATAAATTTAAAAGCAATAAGTTCAATCAAAGCACAATAGTAAATAAGTAAGAGAGAAGAGAAACAAACACACGAAATTTTACGTGGTTCGGCAATCCCCGCCTCACGTCCACGCCTCCAAGCGATCCAAGCTTGAGGTTTTTCCTTTCCAAGCCTTTCAAGGCCTTAAAAGGTTACAATTGACTTCAAGATGTCAATGAACCTTTACAACAATGAGATTATATCTCAATCTCTTCACTCAAGTGTTTCCCACACTTATACACTCACAAATTTGATGAGAAAATAAAGATTACAACAAAACTCTCTTTAAGAGTGGATGAACAAATTTAAGAACAAGGATGATTCAAAATAATAATGATTTGCGAATTGAGAGCTCAAGATATGTTGTATGCCTTTTGTTTGTGCTTGCTGAGGACTTGAAAAAGAATTGGCTTTGAGTTTTAAAAGTTGGAGCTAAAAACTAGCCGTTATTTCACTTTTTACTCATAACCGGATTACCGTTTATGGTATCCGGAATTCCGCTTGCATGTTACCGTTAAGGCAAAAATTTGAATTTTTGAGTATCCTAAATGCCGCCAGATATCCGGATTGCCGCTTATGCTCCGTAACCTTTCGCCTGCAGAATCGGATTTCCGCTACCGAACCGGATTGCTGCTTTCGTCCGGGAGAGTTTCGCCCCATAACCGGATTGCCGTTTAGCATAACCGGATTGCCGCTTGCTACAGTAACGGTACAGTGCACTGTTTGCGATAATTACAATTTGACCCCAAAACTTTCCATAACCGCAATATGGCCCAAAAAGTTATAAAAGTTGTAATTAAGTCCAATTTCAGAATTTCTTAATAATACTATGTGAATCCCAAAACTTTCTGAAATTATGAACAAGCCCAAACTTTGTGAATTTTTAGAATGGCCCATAATATTTAAATATTTTCAAATAAGTCCAAATCCGAAATTCAAAAATAATATTTATTAAGCATAAAGATTTGTAAAATTCTTTCACTTTAGTTCACAACTTTGAAGAATAACTTAACTCCATAAAATCATTTTCTTGTTTTAAAAACACAATATATAAAACTTTATTTTTAATTACTCTCAATTTTCTTTCATTTACACATGTGGTTTGTTATCATCAAAATCAATATTTATAGCCATATAACAATCTCCCCCTTTTTGATGATGACAAAGCACATTAAAGAAAATTGATTTAGTTATGAAATGCTCCCCCTTAATCAATGCAAGGTTAAGAAATAGTTTTAAAAAGATTTAAAAGCTCCCCCTGCATACATGCATATCAATTTTCATAACAAATAGATATATTATATCTCCCCCTTCATCATCAAAAAGAACAAGAGCTCCCCCTATCAATCATCAAAATCTCAATACAAGCACGTTAGTTCAAAAATATCCAAAGCATGAAAAGATATCATAGCCAACAAATAAAACAAATCCATAGCATCCAAAACTGAATTAAAGAACATAATAAATACGCAAAGCAAATGCATATAATCCAAATCAAATACATAATCTAAAGTCATAACAACCATCCATATAATCGAAAATCAAAATACATCAAGCAATAAATAACATGTAGGTGTGTCCGATACAAGCATAAGAGACTACTGAGGTGGTGAGGATGGTGGTGATGGAGGTGGATACGGATATGGAATACCGAAGTGCTCAAAGAGGAGGCGCTGGCCGTGAATGAGCTGCTGCCGCTTCTTCTTTGAAACTCGGGCCTGACGACCGAGAGCATCCTCACCTCATCCATAATCTGGCAAGTGTAACCTCATCGGAAATAGGATGCTCGGGAGGTGGTAATGCAGGTGCAGAGGCAGTAGGAGCAGAGGTAGACACTGGAGACTCTCGACGACGACGCTGGCCTCGAAACGGAAGCGAGAAATCAGGGAGTTGATCGGCGGAATCACATCATTGAGTTGCCGATCATCACTCGGAGCGAGGAAAGTGTAATTGTTTTCGACTTTGACCCAAGCGCGATCACGCCACTCAAAACCTAAGCTAATAACAATCATCCCCTATACCCTTAAGGCCTAAACGATGGTTCATTAATCGGAACTTCAAAGTGTTTAAGGATTCGGGTAATAAATTGACCATATGGAAGGGAGCGAAAATCAAGGCGGGTATGGTCAACATATTTCGGATGATGAGATAACCTAAGTTAACCGAACGACGTTGAAGAATACAAATAATCAAAGCAACGTCCATATGAGAAACCTCATCCAAATGCCCCGATCTAGGAAGAACAATGGACTGAATAAAGCGAAGTAAAATACGAGTTTGAAGACAAAGACAACAGTACGGAAATGAATGGTACAATCTTCAACAGTAAGATCTCTACGCCGACAAATATTTCGAACGGCGTCAATATGAACATATCTATCAATTTTGGGAGATTTCCTAGGCGAAAAAAATTTCTAGACCAAAATCGGATGATCCTAGGATAGAGTTCAACAATGAAACATCAAAATCAATCATAACTCCTCCAACATTGGTGATTACTCGAGTTCTTTTCTCCTCGGAAACGTCCATATTCGAGTAAAAACACTTTCACCAAGTCGGGATAAACATGTTCGTCAATCATAAGAGCACCATTCCAACCAACATCACCAAGCAATTGAAATAAATTTCTATGACTAATATGAAGACTATGAAGCCAATTGGGTTCGGAAATATAAAACGTATTGAGTACCTCTCGAGTCCGGAAATTTTGATGAAACCGGTTGATCAAATGCTTGTTCCGAAGGTGTGAGGACTCAAAGGTGGATTGAGTGGTGGTGTCGCCGCTTGCCGTGATCGCCGGGGTTAAACCGATTCTTTGCCTTTTCTTCGAACCGGCCGTGAGCTTGACATGGTGAAGTTGAGTGATTTGAGGTGAAATGAGTTACGAAAAATGAAGATAATGAGGATTGGAAACAATTTTGAGAAGCAATTTGGCTCAAAAACAACTTGAGAGGAAGAAATTTAGAGAGAGAAAAATTTCAAAAACCCTAGGTTGATTTCGGATCTAAAGGTTTTGAGGTCGAAAATGAATTTTAAAGTAGATTTTGGACACAAGAACGGATGAGGAACAATTTGTTTGGATCAATTTGCATCAAAACGCATGAAACATGATGGATTTTGAAGAGAAAATGAGAGAGGGAGAAGCGGCTTTAGAGAGAGAATGAGAACCGGTTTGCCGAATGAGAGGAAGATGAAGAACAGAGACAAAATCTTGCGAATCCGGCATTCGGATGAGAACAACCGGACATCCGGTTGCGTTCCAGAATGTATCTTCGCGAATCCGGTTGACCGGATGTGCATAACCGGACTTCCGGTTGCATTCCAGAATGTGTCCTCGCGAATCCGGATTTCCGGATGACAAGCCGCTATCCAGTTGCATCCAGAAAGCATCCTCGCGAATCCGGGTTACCGGATGTTAGTAACCGGTCATCCGGTTGAGTTCCAGAAAAGAATTTCTTGAATCCGGTTTACCGAATGTTATAAATCCGGTTATCCTGGTTATAGTCCAAGATTTACTTAAGCAAATCCGGATTTCCGGATTTCACTAACCTATTAGCTTTTAGTTCCCGAATTTATTGACAAGAATTCGGTTTACGGTTTGATGAACCGGATTTCGGATGTGTGGCAGAGAGTGATTTTTCAAATCCGGTTTACCGGTTTGGTAAATCCGGTTAGCCGAATATTGACCCGAGAACAACAAGAAGAAAAACGGATTTCCGGTTAAAAGGAAGTGGTATTCCGGTTTAGACTTAGAAAAATTTTTACCACATATTGAAAATTGGCAAGCTCTTATACTTGTATTATACACACCATTTTATTTTTGGCTTAAAATTTGATCAATTTTAAATCATTTTGAGATTCAAAATTTTTCAATAAGCCATTTAATTCATGAAACATAAAATAATAAACATATCAAGCTATTTAATTCATGAAGTATAAATTCATACAATAACAAACATATCAACAATTCATAACTCAAGATGCAACATTCAACATTCCAAGCTCATGTCTTATCTTTATAAAAGCTCTTCATTAAGAGGTTTTGTGAAGATATCCATAAGTTGATTTTCAGTCGAAACAAATTTAATCATAACATCTCCTTTTTGAACATGATCTCTAAGAAAGTGATGCCTAATTTCTATATGCTTTGTTCTAGAATGTTGAATTGGGTTCTTGGATAGATTAATAGCACTAGTATTGTCACACAAGATAGGTATTTGATCGAGTTTAATGCCATAGTCTCTAAGGGTTTGTTTCATCCAAAGAATTTGTGCACAACAACTACCTGCGGCTATGTATTCGGCCTCGGTGGTTGAAAGCGCAACTGAGTTTTGTTTCTTACTAAACCAAGAGACAAGTGAATGACCTAGGAAGTGACATGTTCCACTAGTACTTTTTCTATCAACCTTATAACCAGCAAAATCGACATCCGAGTAACAAGTTAAATCAATATGTGTTCCCCTAGGATACCAAAGACCAAGATTAATGGTGCCAATCAAATAACGAAAAATTCGTTTAACGGCAAACAAGTGTGACTCTTTAGGACAAGATTGAAATCTAGCACACAAGCATACACTAAACATAATGTCAGGCCTACTAGCAGTTAAATAGAGTAAGGATCCGATCATACCTCGATATGTCTTGATATCAACTTCCTTACCTTTCTCATCTTTGTCCAACTTGATTGTAGTACTCATTGGAGTGCTTTTTGCCGTTCCATTTTCATAGCCGAATCTTTTGAGTAGATCTTTCACGTACTTGGCTTGATTTATGAAAATTCCTTCCTCGTTTTGTTTGATTTTGTTAACTTGTATATGTTCATAATATTGATTTTGATGATAACAAACTTTAAATGCTTTATAATTAAATTGTTGGAGTTTTTTTTAGTAAAAGAAAGTCTTAAAATGTCTCCTTAACATGTTCATGAAAGATGGTTTTCTTTGTTAAAATTCAATTGAAAAATATTTTCCTGCAATTTACGGCTATAGAAGTGGTTCTCAGAAATAAACGGTTTACGTTTATGTTGAAAACAAAAACGATTAAATCCAGAGAGTAAACAACTCTTAAGGCTTGAACCGTTTATTTAAAACGGCTAACCGATAATTTCCAGAAGTTCAATTCCTTGCTAATCTTTAACCGATTAGCGGAAACGGATAAGGCTAACACGTTTTGCGAGCTACGAATTAAACGGCGAACCGTTTATATAAAACGGCTAACCGATAATTTCGAAGTTCAATTCCTTGCTAATCTTTAACCGATTAGCGAAACGGATAAGGCTAACACGTTTTGCAGTTATCGAATTAAACGGAACCGTTTATTTAAAACGGCTAACCGATAATTTCCAGAAGTTCATTCCTTGCTAATCTTCAACCGTTAGTAGAAACGGATAAGGCTAACGTGTTTTGCAGTTCTATCGAATTAAACGGTGAACCGTTTATATAAAGCGGTTAACCGATAATTTCGAATGTTATTCCATGATACGCTTTAACCGTTTAATGAAACCGGATAACCGAAATCCTCTTGCAAGTCTCTGGAAATTAACGGTTAAGGGGTAAGCCTTAACAGGAAACCGTTTATTTGAAAAACTAGCTCTAACGGTAACTTTTGAGAATAAACGGTTAACCGTTAACTATTAACGGCGAACCGTTTTGAAAGCGCATAATCAAGAACGGCTAGTTTTCAGCTCCAAGTATAAATAAGCTCATTCAAATCCGAACAAAGGTTGATCACTCCTTCATCATTGAGCATACACTCGAGAATACAATCTTCAAAGAGCTTGAAACACCTTTATTCTTCATTTATTCACACATTGGGCATTGATTTGTAATCTTAAAAATTGTGTGAGAGTGAAACAATTTGTAATCTTAAAATTGTGAGTGATTGTAAGTGTTGGGAAACACTTGGGTTAAGAGATTGTGGATAATCTCATATTGTAAAGGTTTATTGACACCTTGGAAGTCAATTGTAAGCAATTGTAGCCTTGGAGGCTTGCTTAGTGGAATCCTCAAGCTTGGTTTGCTTGGAGGCGTGGACGTAGGCGGGGATAGCCGAACCACGTAAAAATCTTTGAGTTTGCTTTCTCTTTCCTTAATCTCTTTTAATATTGTGCTTGATTGAATTTATTGTTTTTGGTTTGATTAAGGCAATAGATTAAATTGTTGTGCTAATTGTGTTGTTTGCCTAGCTTAATTTTTTTTTAAAACCCAATTCACCCCCCTCTTGGTTTGCCTAGTTAGTATTTCATTTGGTATCAGAGCTTGGTTCTCTTGTTAGACTTAACCGTCTAGAGTAAAAGATCCATGGCAACCCAAATTGATTCAACCTTTGGGAAGGACAGTCCACAACTAGACCACCATTCTTTGACGGAAATGATTATCCGTATTGGAAAACTAGGATGAGAATTTACCTACAAGCACTAGATTATGAAATTTGGGAAATTGTTTGTGATGGTCCTTTTATGCCTTTGACTAAAAACGAAGTCGGGGAAAATATTCCAAAACCCTCCCGGGAATGGAATGAATTGGAAAAGAGAAAAGCTTCTCTAAATTCCAAGGCTATGAATGCCTTGTTTTGTGCACTAGATAAGAAAGAGTTTCATAGAGTGTCAAGTTGTGAAAGTGCTAATGAAATTTGGCATAAACTTGAAGTTGTTTATGAAGGCACTAATCAAGTGAAAGAGTCGAAAATTAGTAGATACACTCGACAATATGAATTGTTCCAAATGGAACAAAATGAGAGTGTATATGCTATGTATACTAGATTTACGTACATAGTGAACACTCTAGAGCTCTAGGAAAAACTTTTTCTAATAGTGAGAAAGTTAAGAAAATAATTAGGTCACTACCAAGGAATGGAGACCAAAAAGAACTGCCATTGAGGAAGCCAAAGATTTAAATGTCTTACCTATTGATGATTTAATTGGTTCTCTCATTTCATATGAAGAGGATTTGCAAAGAGAAAAGGACATGAGGAAAAGAAGAAAAGCATTGCTCTCAAAGCCTCAAAACGTGAGAGTGATGAGGAAAGCGAGATGGATGATGAGGAGCTGGCAATGTTGGCTAAAGATTCAGAAAATTTTACAAGAAGAATAATGAGCAGAGAAAGTTCAGAGGTTACAAGAATAAAAAGGAGAAGAAGGAGCCAATCACTTGCTATGAATGCAAGAAGCTCTGGACACATACGACCGGAATGTCCTCTCCTCAACAAACTCAAAAAGAAAGCTATGGTGGCAACGTGGGATGATAGCGATGAGAATCAAGTGATGAGGGAGAGCAACAAGAAATGACAAATTTAGCTCTCATGGCCTTTGGGAAGAATCATGTGATGAGCTTGATGAGGTAAGTGATCTTCCTACATACGATGAATTACATGATGCCTTTAAAGAATTGCATGATGAATTGATGAAAATGGGCAAAAAGAATGTTTGTCTTAAAAGAAATTGGTAGAGCTTAAAAATGAAAATGAATCATTTAGTGCAAAGATTACATGCCTAGAATTAGAGAATAAAGCATTGCATGATAAAGTTGCATTATTTGAAAATTCTAGTACTTCACATGAGCATTTAGAATCACATGTGAATGACTTGAAAAATGAAAATGAAATGCTTAGAAAGAAAAGCAATGATCTAAATGAGATTGTGCTAAAATTTACAAATGGGCAAAAGATGTTAGATAACTTGCTTAACTCACAAAAATGTGTGTTTGATAAAGGAGGGATTGGTTACAAACCAAATTTGAAACAAAAATATTACAAGAACTACTTTGTAAAGAATACACCTATTAATAATCAAATTGTATGTCATTATTGTAATCAAGATGGTCATATGAAAGATAGATGTTTAGTGAAGAGAGAAATGCATATTATGGTGTGAAATGTGTTTGGGTTCAAAGGAACCATTGCTAACTCTCAAGGACCCAAAAAGGTTTGGGTACCTAAAATTTGAAATTTTCTCTGCAGGGCTTGAAGAAGAAGAAGAATAAGTGGTACTTGGACAGTGGTTGTTCAAGACACATGACAGGGAATTATTCTTGGTTTTCAAGTTTTACCAAGATCGAAAATGGTGGAGATGTATCCTTTGGAGATAATTCAAAAGGAAAATCATTGGCATTGGCAATGTCTCGTAATGTATCCTCTACTCTCATTGAAAATGTGTGTTTGGTTGAGAACTTAAAACACAACTTGCTTAGCATTAGTCAATTATGTGATAAAGGTTATAGAGTTATTTTTGATGAATCAAAATGTGTTATTGAGAATGCTTGTGATGGCAAGGTTTTATTTATAGAAATAGATGTGTTAATGTCTATACCATCAATATAGATTGTGCATCCTCAAATGATAAATGTTTCTCCGCACTGCATGATGATGGTTGGTTGTGGCATAGAAGATTAGGTCATGCAAGCATGGATTTGATTTCAAGTATTGTGAAAAATGAATTGGTTAAAGGTCTTCCAAAAATCCATTTTCAAAAAGATAGAATTTGTGAAGCTTGCCAATTTGGAAAACAAATCAAAACTTCTTTCAAAAGCAAGAAAGATATCTCTACCTCAAAACCTCTTCAATTACTTCACATAGATTTATTTGGACCTTCTAGATATGCTAGTTTAAGTGGCAAATACTATGCTTTTGTGATTGTGGATGATTACTCTAGATTCACATGGGTGTTGTTCTTAGCTAATAAAGATGATGCTTTTGATGCATTTAGAATTTTCTGTAAAAAGGTTCAAAATGAAAAAGGATATTCAATTACTTGTATTAGAAGTGACCATGGTGGAGAATTTGAAAATCATGCTTTTGAAAATTTTTGTAATGAGTTTGGCATTGAGCATCAATTTTCATCACCTAGGACTCCTCAACAAAACGGAGTTGTAGAGAAAAGAATAGATCTATTCAAGAAATGGCTAGGACCATGCTAAATGAAAACTCGTACAAAAATATTTTTGGGCCAACACCGCTTGTTATGTTTTGAACCGTGTGTTGATTAGACTAATCTTAACAAAACTCCATATGAGCTTTGGAAAGATAGAAAACCCAACATTGGCTATTTCAAAGTTTTTGGATGCAAATGTTTTGTCTTGAATACAAAAGATAATCTAGGTAAATTTGATTCAAAATCCGATGTTAGTATTTTTCTTGGTTATTCAAACTCAAGCAAAGCTTATAGAGTGTATAATAAAAGAACTTTGGTTGTGGAAGAATCTATGCATGTCACGTTTGATGAGTCTAATTCCTCCTCTCAAGGAGAAAGGAGCTATTGATGATAATGCGAAGAAGAACATCAAGGAGAATCATCAAATGACGACCAAAAGGATGTACCTCATGGAATTCAAGAAGCAAGATGGAGAAACAAATGCAGAGCAAGATGAAGGCATTTCTCAAACACTCCCAAGAGTGGAGGTATGTTTCATCTCACCCTAAGGATGTTATTTTAGGAGATCCCTCACGTGGTGTTACAACTAGATCTTCACTTAGAACACATGTGAGCATGCTGCATTTATTTCTCAAATTGAACCAAAATCCTTTGCGATGCGAAAATGATGAATCTTGGATTATGGCAATGCAAGAGGAGTTAAATCAATTTGAGAGAAACAATGTGTGAATTAGTTCCTAAACCAGGACATCAATCCGTCATAGGTACTAAATGGGTATTTAGAAATAAGATGGATGAATCCTATGCGGTTGTAGAATAAAGCTAGACTAGTGGCTCAAGGTTACAACCAAGAAGAGGGAATTGATTTTGATGAAACATTTGCACCTGTAGCTAGACTAGAATCCATTAGAATGCTCTTAGCTTTTGCATGTCATTAAGATTTTATTTTATATCAAATGGATGTCAAGAGTGCTTTCTTAAACTAAGTTTATATTATGGAGAGGTTTATGTGAAACAACCTCCTGGTTTTGAGAATGAAAATTTCCAAATCATGTGTACAAGTTATCTAAGGCTTTGTATGGATTAAAACAAGCACCTAGAGCATGGTATGATAGACTTAAGAATTTCTTGTTAGATAATGATTTTTCAATAGGTAAAGCAGATACTACTCTATTTGTTAAGCATAAGAACCAAGATATACTTATTGTTCAAATTTATGTTGATGATATTATTTTTGGTTCTACTAATGAGTTGTTGTGTAAAGAATTTTCATCTTGTATGAGTAAAGAATTTGAGATGAGTATGATGGGAGAGTCAAGTATTTCCTTGACTACAAATAAAACAAAATGATGAAGGAATTCATAAATCAAGCCAAGTATGTGAAGGATTTACTCAAGCGATTTGGCATTGATGACTCAAAGACCAAAAGCACTCCAATGAGCACAACTACTAAGCTTGACAAAGATGAAAAAGGCAAAGAAGTGGATATCAAAGCATATCGAGGTATGATCGGATCCTTACTATATTTAATCGCTAGTAGACCCGATATCATGTTTAGTGTATGTTTGTGTGCAAGATTTCAATCATGTCCCAAGGAATCTCATTTACTTGTCAGAAAACGAATTTTCCGTTATTTGAGTGGAACCATAGATCTAGGCCTTTGGTATCCTGTGAGGAACTCATATAGATCTAACTTGTTATTCTGATGCGGATTTTGCTTAGGTTATAAAGTCGATAGGAAGAGCACTAGTGGAACTTGTCATATTCTAGGTCACTCACTTGTTTCATGGTTTAGCAAGAAACAAAATTCTGTTGCTCTTTCAACTACGTGTTGAATACATAGCTGCAGGAAGTTGTTGTGCACAAGCTCTTTGGATGAAACAAACACTTAGAGACTATGGCATTAACCTTGACCAAATTCCTATTAAGTGTGATAATACTAGTGCTTTATAAATCTCTCCAAAAATCCCATTCAACACTCTAGAACCAAGCATATAGAAATTAGACATCATTTCTTGAGAGATCATGTGCAAAGGGAGCTATTGCATTAGAGTTTATTTCTACGGAAAAACAACTCGCCGATATTTTTACCAAACCTCTTGGGAAGAACATTTTTCTAAAATTCGACATGAACTTGGGATGATGAAGTCTTCACATTAACATTTCTATTCATGTTATTAAGTCTCTAAAATGTTTGATTACTTGGTAAAATGCTTAAGCTAAATATGCAAGTGATGTGGTTGGCTTGTTAATTTTGTGAATTTCTATATGAATTGATTGGTTGATTACAAGTGAGTATATGAATCATGCATCAAAATGGCTTGTAAACGCTTTTTGGATCAATTAAATGATCTTAGAATGTATTACTTACGCCAAAAATCAAATCAGAATGTGCGAAATTTTAGGTAAGTAAACGGTTAACCGTTTAAAAATAAACGAGTCGCTTTAATTCCGTAAACTATGCTCTAATGCTTTGGCCTTACCCTCTTATCGTTTACATACAAACGGTAAAACCGCTTGTCTTTAACCTTTCACCGTTAACGATTAAGCCTTTACCGCTTCGCTTATGCTTGCTCTCTAGAATTTACTCCTCACCGCTTACGTAAAAACGGTTCATTGCTGTGTGATATAAAACTGCTTTAAGGGTTTCTTCTTCCTACTTAGTTACCTTTCACCGTTTCACCATTGTTGCGCAACCGAAAGCTTTCTTCTCTCCAATCTCTTCGCTTCATTTTCTGCAAAATCACACCGCTAAAACCTTTATTTTCATCCTTAGATCAATTTCACCGATTCAAATCTTCAAATCGAGCCCAACATTCGAAAATCCCAAATTGAAACCCTAAGGTTAGCGGAGCGATTTCCTCTTGTTGGTTGAAATCTTGCCTTTCTTCACTCAAATCGAGCCTCAAAATCACATCTTCTTCCTCTTTTTTACCGCCTCCTGGCACCACCATGGCCACTCATCGCGTCCCACTCGGAAGGAAACAGGCTCCTCTAGCAACCCTATTCCACCCTGAGACTTCCGACTTTGAACAACTTCATCTTCCCACCGCACCATTGCGCAAGCGCTGAGGATCGCCTCATGGGTCGAAAGGTATTAGATTCATTCTATCTTTGATATAGACGATTTTCGGACTTAGTTGTATGTCGTAGGTGTGAGCACTATGCTTCGTCCTTGGGAATCCGCAATAGATTTAGATTACAAGGTTTTTCCTAATCTAGTTCGAGTTTTTTATTCAAACATGGAAATCTCTGAAACTCGGGTAGATAGCATAGTTACTCAGGTTGGTGGTGTGCCCATTGAATTTGATGTTGAGTTTTTAAACAACCTTTTAGAATTTCCAATGATGGGCATAAGGTTTACACTTCCCTAAAGCTTTGTCTTTTTCCAGCTTTTCTCATCATTCGGTGTCCAAACATTTGTCGCCGTAGAGATCTCAAAGAATGAAATCTGTAATTTACCTTTTCTGGTCCTCAATTATTGCCTCTCCAAGTTCGCATCCTTCATAGTATTTTACAAAGATATCATTACACCTAGGGAAGGGTCATTCTACGAGGTTACACTTCTTGGATGTTGGGTTGTTAGATAGTCTTATTCGGGGACTCGACCTATTAATCTTGGATACATTATTGTGCGCCACATGTTGAGTACTTCTGCTTAACCACCGCTTTACTTCCTATGGTAGTATTATCTCTAGGCTATCATGCAGACTTTTAACGTGCCTCTTCTGGACGCAGCGGTATAACGAGTCCAAGAGATTGGTCCTAAGCCTTGACCAAGATAGGTTTTTCTCGAAGGAATGGACAATGGGTCAAGACCAATAACTCCAAGAACCGAGATACCTTAATTGCTCGAGGATGATCGGATGCTCAACGATGTTTACCCTCCCGATCACCTCCCGATTTTAGGCTCGAGCTCATCCTCCACCTCTTCCACGCCGCCGTTCCCAAATCCCCCTGATTCTCTGCCTGCAGAGAGCGAGAGATGGATACCGATATTCCATCCACCTCCATGCCTTCTCCGCCTCCCCGAGCCGCCTTTCCGCGCTCGCACCATCTTTCTATTCCCGAGCAGCCTTCACTTCGCTCAGCCTCCTGTTTTGGAAACTCTACGCTTGGTCGATGATGTTCGGCAGAATTCCGAGAGGCAGAAATGATCCTGACAGATTGGGCCACGCCCTTTCTCGCGACCAGCCAGCAGCCTCCGCCTCCCGCCACTTTTCAGGAGCAGACTATCGATCAGCACTATGAGATCATTGCTGCACAGCGCCGCATTCTTGGCTATTTTGGCTATGACCCTGGCAAACGCCTCTCCGCCACCTTCTTAGTTTCCTGCCATATTCGCACATACATTGTATGTTATGTTCATTTGTATTTTACTCTTCATACTGTGTTTTGATATTCTCTATTACATTTCTATGCTGTTGATGATGGATTGATTGATTTTTTTTTTTTTCTTCATGATTGGATACTTATATGTTGAAAGATGGAGTTGTTGGTACATGGAGTTTTGGTTAATGTTTTGGAAGTCTTTGTTTTTTTTTTGTTTTGAGGTTTTGCTTCATTGTACGGGGCCTATGCCAAATTTTTTTATGCTTTCTTTGCTCGTTTATCTTTTCTTTTGATGATGAAGGGGAGAGACTCTTGATAACTTGATTTTTTTACAAAAAGGGGAGATTGTTTTTCAAATGGTTCTTTGAGCTAATAATATTCATTGGACTTGTTTTGAGATAAGTTATACATTTACGGGGAGCATATATTTAGGGGGAGCATATATTAAGGAGCAAAATATGGAATGAAGTTTGTCATCATCAAAAGGAGATTGTTAACTTGTATATGTTCATAATATTGATTTTGATGATAACAAACTTTAAATGCTTTATAATTAAATTGTTGAGTTTTTTTAGTAAAAGAAAGTCTTAAAATGTCTCCTTAACATGTTCATGAAAGATGGTTTTCTGTTAAAATTC
>JASUUI010000352.1:0-36710 GCA_030444775.1 Atalantia buxifolia | reverse complement strand
ATGGTTGCATTTATTTTTAGAAAGGAAACCATAACTTTCACTATCACTCAGTAAGGTCTCGAGGTTCGTTGGGCAGAGCTCCTCAAGCCTCTACGTAGTTCCATCACTATTCACTGGCTATAATTTAATTATTTTTAAAAAAATATTTTTACCTAATTATTATCGATGGTCATATTACCATGACACGAGCAACGTTAATTTATCTAAACAATCTGTTTTCAAAGAATCGAGAATGTCGTCTTTATCAGTTCGTCCATGAAAAGATA
Organism: Atalantia buxifolia; assembly: GCA_030444775.1. Classification (NCBI taxonomy): domain Eukaryota; kingdom Viridiplantae; phylum Streptophyta; class Magnoliopsida; order Sapindales; family Rutaceae; genus Atalantia; species Atalantia buxifolia. Next base: position 36,444 of record JASUUI010000352.1, on the reverse strand, counting down.
GTTTTTGAGACTCTCTAAGAAGAAGTTGGCGATTGCAACAATGCAAAGAACAGCCGGCAAAAATAATACAAAAACATAATAATATAATATAACCTACAAAGGCACGAACCAAGACGGACAAATAATTAGGATTGACAGTTCAATTAAACAAGATTTTAACTAAGTTGATTGGTGTGAGTGGTTAAATCATTCTCACTCTTTAAGAGAGGTAAAGTTGACCCGCTCTTATATGTAATACTACTTTACTTAACTTTACTTCCTACCTCTACTCCAGATTGATTTTATTGAAAATTAATTTAGATTACAGACGCAAAGCGTGCTTCCCACAATTGGGGGCTCACTCAAGACCACCCTAAGTAGTTCGAGAGAGAAAAAAGGCTCGTTAAGTGGGTCGATTAAATATTTGAGTTTCGATTTGTGCTTTTTCAGTAATATATATTTCACTTAACTTGCTTCCCCCTGGAATTTTGGCGAATTATTGTTACGCGAGTAACAGACCAATTAAATATTAATAAATATATATGGGCTTCGTTATGTCAAAGTCCCCGTTGATGTAATCTAGCATATAATTTCATCAATGATATCGCAAAATTCAACACTCGATGCCTAAAATCATGCCGCAATTTGGAGGTTGGGAGATGCATGCATGCACGCACGGGCAGACTCAAAGGTGGGCAGAATCCAAAATGTTCTTTTGTAGTCTCTATTGCCCCAAATTTTGAATTCGGGTAGACATTTATGGAGAATTACTTAAAAATTATCTTGTTAAACTCATAAAGGACTCATGAATTTAAAATTACGAAGAAATTAGTCCCACCAAAACAAAACAAAAAAAAATTCTTAATTAGGTGGCGTCATACCTTCGTAGTCACCTCACCTGAGGATGCAATACCTAAAAATACACCTCCACCCCATATTTATTTTATCATCATACATCGTTAAATGTAATAATGTGTGCTTTTCAAAAAAAAAAAAATGTAATGATGTGTGTCGCGGTGTGAGTAAAGTGGAATGTAATAAATGTGTTGGGTGCGAGGGTTTCTGAAGGACAAGGCGTGGTGTTGGCGTTAGCATACGAAATGATTTGATGCAGAAGCAGCGTGTATCCATTCCCGTGGGAGCACATGCAAGCACAATATAAGAGGAGTGGTTTTTATTTAAAAGCATGGCAACGTCAAAAGCATAAGATGACTCACAAAAGCATGGCAAAAGCACGATAACCTAAAGAGAAAAAAGAAAGGTCGAGGTAACAAAATCAGACGGTCAAGTCACAACAGATTTGTCTGTCACGTCCCAAAGCGTACATGCATCGTGGCCAAAAGGACTGACACCAGAGAGGCACAACACAACCTCTTTCTTTCTCATATTTTGATTGTAAAAGTCAGTGCTTCAAGTCTTCATGTGCCCTTATTTTCATTATTCTTAACTTAAATATCAAAAGAACTCGAAAGGCACAGTCTACTTGGAAAAGTGGCTCATCAGGAACCAATGATTTTCCTTTCTTTATGGCTTCCTTTGCGGGTTTTGTTATTTCTTTTTATTTTAATCAAATAAATGGATTTTGGACACCTTGGTGAAGAAGGCTCTTTTCCTTTGGGCCCCAACCCTTTTAAGTCTGGCCTAAAAGTAAGCTGTTAGTTGTTACACGTTTGAAAATAAAAACCCATTGTCCAAAAGTCCAATAGCCTACAAGGGCCCATTATATCTGTTATGGCCTCGCCCATAGACTCAGGAGGATTCTATTTTGGTGTAATCGTCCTAAACTTCTTTTCTTCTGTGTCATTATCATTATCATTATTATTATTATTTCATTTCATTTCTTTGTATTATCAACATCAAAAGATCTATAAAATCAGAAATTTGTCCGGCCAAGACGCTACTTGAATAGTTCTGTCATGAGCGAGACTCAATTTGCCTTCAAATATTTGACACTTGAAATAATCTTCCTACAAATATGCACGTTATAGAACTTGAAACATTACTCATTTGAATATATAATAAAATGTACTATAATAATACAAAAAATTTCCTCCCTTTTTTGTTTTAATTAGCTCACTTTAATTTCCATATTTGATTTTGAATTTCTAAGTTTCTAACCACTTTTTTCCATAATTAGAGACTAATGGCGTTTTACTAATCGATAACGAATGAGCCTGAATTAGCATTTTTAATTAATAAATTATTTACTTTAACACTCGGAATAAAAATCGAAATGAGCTATATTGCTATTGTTGATTATTGGCATTATTTATTATAATAATGGTGATTGTTTTTATTCAAAATAATTATTGTTAACAACAACAACTAATCATTACAATTACAAAAATAATAATAATAATAAAATCAATAATATAACATTATAATAGTTTAATTAAAGACAAAAGTAGAATAGTGAAATATGGGTCAATAAAATGGTAAAGTTCAAGAAATGAGAACTTTCCCATGAGAATCAAGTTTATATTCTTTAATTTTTAAAAACATATAAATCTCACATATTTTATCTTCATTCTCACTTCTATTTTAATGCGAAATACGTTAATTATTTCACTCTAGATTGTGATTTCAATATGAAAAGTAAAAATACAACAAATTAATCAATTAAATTATTTGGTACCCTAGAGTTTCACAATATTTAACTTAAAAACACGTGTATGAATGTCAGCAAAATGATTTAACAAAGTCAATCAGAAAATAAGAATATCATCTTCAAGCTGAGAAAGAGAGAGAGAATGGACGGCCCTCGATCCTTTCTTTAATTGTAGGCAATGCTATACAATGTTGACTTTAAGCTTGCCTATTGACCAAGTGGCAATCTTAAGTCAATAAGTGCGCACTGGAATACAGTAAAAATAATTTGACTTGTCTCATTCTGGATAAGCTGCAGCTATAATAAATAATAATAATAAAAAAAAACTAGCACTTGCATGTCCCATCCCATCACATTGTGATCATGTTATTAAACTCCAAATAAATGGCCAGATGTGAATGTCAGTTTACGAAACTTCATTAGACTAACCTTACGTGAAGAAAACGAAACATCCTCTTCAACATAAAACGTACCATTCCCATAATTAATTAACACAAGCGTCTCAGTTCATAGAATCCCAGAACCCAGAAACCCAAAAAAAAAAGAAAAAAAAAAAAGGAGTATCTCACTTTCAAAATTGGCTCACTTTAAAAGACTAATTTATATTCTACTACATGTGTAAATGCATTAATCTGAAAGAACTGCCATACGCACATATTCATAAACTGTTACTGCAATGTGAGCTCGTTCCTCCTCATCATTACCTTCGTTTGGATCACTTTCTGGCTTTTTTGCTATCTGCGAGCTGCAGAAGCATCCATGTTAATAATAAAAATAATTAATCATCAGGCAGTCAACAAATTAAGGTAAGATTAATCTATTAATCTGCAGCTAATGTCCTATTATTTATTATAATTATTCTGACATTCACAAAAGTTGTTGAAGACTTTTTTTATTAATGTGCGGTGCTGTGTGGCACGTGAGAACAAACAAGTACGCATGAGTCGACATTATGATTTTCGCATGGAATTTACACTCAGAGAATGTGCATGGCTAGCTGTACTCGATCGGGAAAAGAGCAAACTGTTTTTAGTTCTGTCATTATTATTTGGTCACGTACTATAACCCATACGGCGTGACTATTTACTGAATCTGTAAGCCACAGACCGGAGCATCAGCCGTTGGATGTGGTTGGACTTGGACCTGGAGTGAGAAAATGGGCTAACCTTACGTATACAAACATGGAAAGTTCCTCTGTACAGACCGAAAGTTACGTATCAACAAAAAACAACAGGGTTCAATTAATGTTACAGTTCATCTAGTCGACAGGAGCATGAATGTGAATCACACACGAAATAATAAATAAATGCAGCTTATAATAATTTTTTTTTACTATTTATCATTTCATACATAAGCAAGAGACTGTGATTCTATCATAAAAGTGAATTTAACATAACCATACTAAGATAAGATATGAACCTTTGATGCGTATATCTTTGTGCCGCTTATATTTTCACACAGCTCATGATTTTCTTTTTCTTTTTATAATTAGGTATTTACAATTAATTTAAATATATAGTATTTTTATAAAATATTGGATGTTCCATGATCTAAAAATGTAAAACGCTAAAATACATCAGAGGATCATATCGTTTATACAACAAACAAACGATTTATATATATATATATATATTTATTTTGAAAATCTACTCATAAAATGCGACATATTAAATTTAATTACATATGTCATATACGAATTAATTGATTATAATAAATCAAAAATATTGTAAATTTCTCCTAAAAATAAGCGCACACATATATTAATAGCTCAATGGGAGCCGCTGAGAACTTAACCTGCAGGTCATACTCTCGTGAAAAGCAGAAAGTACGCAGTTCCTATATGCTACCATAAATATTCAACCCTAACAGCTATTTATTTGTTTATTTATTTTTGTTCCTTTTCATGTTGTAAATGTGAATATGTGGTTTTTCATGTGATTGCATTAAAGTAGTTTCACATGCTCGAGGGACCACCAGTTTGGTCCTAATTGGTACTGGTAGCAAGCAAAGCAACTGAGCTGACCTTTTCTGTGTAGAACAATCACTTTGGAAAAGTGACAAATCTTCTTGTTCGTTAAAGATATTGAATTATACAAACGGCTTTTGGGCGGGCTCTTTTGCCTCTCAATTTATCATCCCCCATAATTGTGATTAGGTTGATGAAGCATTATGGGTATCACACCGTACACGTGTCATGATGATAATGATGATGATGATGATGATGGTGATGATGATGATTCAGGTCGGTGGGCTAGATTTATAACTTTGATGTGAAGGGTCAACAAACAAACCTTTGTTTTTATTGACAATGTCCTTTCTCATTGTCTCCCTTCCATCAAATTAATGCAGATTAATTTATATAAATTTGAGTGGAATGGAAACAAAACACAAGGCATGGATTTGAGGTTCACTCTTGATAAGGGAGCTCCGTTTTCACCAACCAATTAAGATCTTAAATTCTTAATTTTCGATACGTCCAAGATGATCGAATCAATTTCGTCGTGTATGTTTTACAAGCGAGGGTCCATTGCATGGGGTGGACCTCAACCCTAGCGTATAACTTGCGTTTTCAAATTTTTGCCCGCCAATTTGTTTCCTTGTTGGACCGCATGAGGCATTTTCCCATTGACCCTATTATTATATCCGAATTATGGAATTATCTTATTGTTTGATGAAGGGCATAAGAGTAATTTTGATTTACCTCAGGGTTCACGGGACTTCTATGCATGTTTGGTCAATCTTTAATACTATTATAAATACTATAGTTTTTATATGTACTTTATACAGCTAACCGATTGACCTAAAATTGCATTGACTAAGCCACCCTAAATTACCTAATATTTACATTTTTATAGGGAAATTACAGGATGGTCCTAAATCTATGGGGGCTAGTGAGAAGAGCTTATCCTTATAATGAATTTTGGCAACTAAAATGATGCTGACATGATGGTGAAATAAATGGTTGCCGAATATTTTCATTACGATGATATGGCATTTGCCAATCAGGGAGAGCTTGTTACATTAATTGTAATTTAGCATTTGTCTATAAATTATATATCATGGATTTAGATAAAGAGTGTAAAATTAAGTTGCGTGATTAAAAAAAAGCTGTGTAAGTAGTTATGGATGGTAGTTGGTTGCACTGGTAAAATCAATTAAAAATATTCTTTTTCTGAATATGATATGATCAAGAAACTTATTATGTTTAGTCTATCAAAATTTTCCATTATATTTTTATTAACCCAATATAATAAACCAATTATTATCATTTTATTTTAAATATCCTAATAATTATTGTTTTATAATTTTATTCTTAATTAGTGTAAGCATATAGTCATATAATGAGATTTATGAGTATTAGTTAGCTTATCGGGTAAAATATAGAACTTCTTACAATGGTGCAAGAGATTTAAAGTTCAAACTCCTTTTATATAATGGGAGACAAAATTATTTAATTGGGTAATTTATTCGGATGTATACATAAGATTTGAGAACTTTTATATATATAATTACTAATGAGATTTGAATTTGGAAATGCATTATTCAGTCTGTAGAGTATGGCATGACAGCTTAATTAATACATAATTATTAAGAGGATCAACGATTCTTACACCCCAATTATTTTCTGACGTTATATGCATGATTCACCTCTACGGCTTCACCTTCTATTATGAATTACTCTTTAACGGTCTAACCGAAAAAATGTCATCATGTTACGGTTTTAATATTTTAATGCGCGTTGCAAATAAAAACATTAATGCTTAATTATTATCTTATTTCTTAAGGTTTTTATAGTTTCAATTAATACATTGAAATATTTGACAGTTTTAGTATCTCTTATTACTAATTACAGCAGCAAAAGCGGCTAGTATTTATTGTGAAAACTTATCTAATTCAATAAAAATTAAAATTAAAATTTCAGTAGGCAATTGAGAATGTAAGATATTAGCTACTAAATTTAAACTATATAAAATTATAAACGGTATAAAATGCAAGATATGCAGAATATCTGAAAATTATCTCTAATTTTAGTTAAAATCCACGTGTCGTTTATTTTTCATTGCTATCTGCGAAATGCCCTTGAAAGTCCTTTGACCGCCAACTCATTTTGTCCCCTAATTCCAAAAGTGTCGAAGGCTAAAATGGTAAAATAACTCCAGTCCATGCTTTTACACAAAATCTACAGTGTCAGGGGTAAAAAGGGCATAAAAATCCAAAATAGAACGACGTTATTACAGCATCACGCACTGTTATTACAGTATCTGTGTCCAAAATCCAAATACATATACAAAAAGTTAAAAAATAAATAAAAAATAAGAACAAAAAGGTTAATGAAAATTAAAAAAATAAAAAAGGAAAAATTACCGCAACAGTTCAAGGATTCGGAATCAACAAAAGTATCACCGGAAAAAAAAAAAAAAAAACAACTAGGACGTTACTTTATTTAACGTGGGGGCTTAAATCGTGGGGTCTACATAATTTTATTCTATTTTACTGATTTTTATTTATTTTGTGTGTTTATCAATGCGAGAAATTCAACACACACTGACTGTCTCACTCAACTCGACTCTCCTGCCTTCCCGCTTCTTTTCTAATATTGAATCTCATCTCATCTTGTTTGTTTGCGTGTCTGTTGTCGCTTTGTTTTCTCTTTTTTTTCTATTTTGTTGTACTAGATACGCAAACTTAAACCACAACAACAGAGGTAGTAGATAATGTTTCTGAATTGCGAGTGAGAAATGTGCATGTAATGTGTAAGTAAGTAGTGGTGGTGGTGGTTTTACTTGCTTAATTAACATGGACACCCCTAAGAAGGCTACCCAGATGGCTACTCCACTCTCTAAATTTGAGGTGATTATATAAAAATATTGACTTTAAAAAAAAATTTATTAAAGGCTGAATCTTTGTTTTGAGGGTGAATTGGGTCGTTTGGTTTTGCTGCATGTGGTTTGATTTGGGTTCTGGGTGTGTTGACTTTGGTGGGTCTGTTGGATTTAGGTTTTTGTTTGTTGAATTGGGTGGTTTTTGTGTAGAATTGTTGTGAATTTGGGAAAGTTGGTTTAATTTGTGTGAAAATTGCTGAATTTTGGTTCAGTGTGATGTAGATCTCCATTTTGTCAATTTCAGCGGTTTGCACGGTCATTTGCTGCATTCCGCTTTCTGGGTTCTTGTAATTTGAGATTTAGTTTGTGTGCTTCTGGAATTGTTGTTGTTTGTTGTGATTATCTCTGGATTTATACTAATTGAACACAATTTACTTCACTTTAAAGACCTTTCTTCCTTCAGAATCATTTCAGTTTATACTATTACAAAACATTTTCCTATCTTCATGCAAAATCTACTTTTTTTTTTTGGGTTTTTTCATATAAGATTTCAGTTTATATGGGTAATGAGCGACGTAATCTTCTTCTGGCTCTGAAGTTTTATCAAAGTTTTTAACAAATCTCCCAATCGATGGTTATAAGGCTATTTACTCTTTGTCTCATGTTTGCTAAGTGCAGATCTTGTTCGAACTCATTTTTCCCCAGAATTTGCCTGAATTTTTGTTAAGTTCATTGTCGAATTAGATGGTTTTAACAGATATCTCCTGATAAAGCATCCTTAGTGTTTCTTCTAACTATTTTGAGAATATTACATTTGACTAATTAATTTTCGTATTCATTTTTTGACAATTTTTTTTTCTCATTTTCGACTTAAACTTGTCCTGCATGTAAAACATATTGTTAACCAAGTTCTGCATTTTTCTTTCTTCTATGTACGGTACTTGATTTCTTGCATTAAGTTTCAGTTTTTCTCATGTATACTACTTTTATGTACAAATACTTTCTGGTGAGGAGCTCTGATGTGATTTTTCACGAATTAAGAAGGAATTTTTTTCCTTTGCTTGCAGGATTCCCCGTCTTCAACTATATCAACAGCCTTTCTCCCATCAAACCTGTCAAGTCTCTACCCGTCACCCAGACATTCAACTCGCTCAATTTTTCATCCCCACCTTCGATATTCACTTCACCTCATGTCAGTGCTCACAAGGAAACTAGATTCCTTAGAAGGTAATCGGCTAGATTTCTCAACTATTTTTACAAGTTTTAAACGGCATTGTGAAGGTTCACAATTCCTATTTCTTCCATATTTGCAGGAACAATTGTTTGGGTCTATCAAAACCTGAGTTTTCTTCTCAAAGTGGAAACAAAATCTGTAGAAATGATGGTGTAGCGAATGATGCATCTCAGCTGTACGACAATTCAGCTGAACTACAGGAAAACTTTGACCCTGGAGTTTCCATGGAAGAAGTTTCTGTTGAGGCTTCCAGCGATTCAAAGTTTGCAATTGAGTTGCCACGAGCCTTAAAATATGATTGTGGTAGTCCTGGTTGTGATCCAAACCCTTGTAATAGTGAGTCAAATTGTATGACAGAAATGGCTAGCACATCTGTTTCCGTTGTTCAATTTGTTCAAGAGGCCTCTGAAAATGGTGCATCTGAAGCTGATGTGCGTTTACAGAGGACTTGCCGGATGGAGCAAAAATGAAGTGACAGGATGTGACTGGGAAAGTTTGATTTCTGATGCTGCGGATTTGTTAATTTTTAATTTCCCCAATGACTCGGAGGATTTTAAGGGCCTAATGCAGAAATCTCTGGATTCTGGGGGAAGATATGCTTCTGTTACACGAAGGTTCCCCCAAAATGACATTAATGGGGAGCCGATAATGGAAATGATTGATCCAGTTGGTACTGATCACCAAAATGGAATGGAACATCAATCCACTCAACCAGGACAAACCAGCATCCTGAATGAAATGAGCAGTTCACAGGACATATCTCCTAATGATGACCTGGATGAGTGCTTCACTGGTGATCCAAGTGAAAATGGGGTTACTGCAATGGGAATGAATAATCCAGCTTCCTGTAAGGTAAAAGTTGCAACATGTTTCTGTTGTCAAATAGTGCTTCACATAAAAAGTCATTGCATACGTAAATTTGTTGGTTCATTTTTGAATCATAGGCTATCTATCTGCATAAATGTCTGAACCGTCTCATGAAGAAAAATTTAGGTGGCCCACAAAAGTTTTAAGTGTTTTTTTTCCCCCCTTGTATACAGCCTATTTCAAATTTGCATCGTGGTATGCTAAGGCGCTGTCTAGATTTTGAACTGGTTGCGCGACGGAAGAACGCAGATGGTAGTTCGATTTATGGCTCATCTATGATACTGCATTCAGATGAGATGTTTGCCTCTGAAGATAAGCAACTTGTGCCTCTGAAGCCTGGTAGTGACTCCCCGCGGTGTATGGTCCCTGGAATTGGTTTGCACTTGAATGCTTTGGCAATAACTCCTCAAGAGAATAAAAACATCAGGATTGAATCTCTGTCTTCAGTAAGACAGCTAAGTTTGCCTGGTGCTAATGCCTCCTTTCATTCTCCTGAGAATTGTGAAGATCCTCATCACTTAACTTTTTAACTTCAGCTTCCACTGAAAGAGACATTGTTGCTGTTGAAATGGAGTCCCACTTGCAGAAGATGCTTCTCAAACATCTGCTTATTTAGCTAAGAAGAATATAACCAGAATAGTCCTAAAAGAAAAGGTATGTACACCTGACCAGATGATATTTTATTTAATGTTATGTTATTCATTTTGTTTCTCTATCTTTATCTTATGATTTCAAATTGTGTTCAGGGCGTAGGATGGAAAAATGGAGGAGAAAATGAGTCGCGGCAAGCGTTGTAATTGTAAGAAATCCAAGTGTTTGAAACTGTAAGTTCTTACTTCTTTATATTTTGATTCCAGGATCAATGTTTTCTTATCTAACCTCTCTAACCTGCTGATAGAAAGGTTACCAATCATCATGGGATATCAGTTTTAGCCTATTGACCAAGATATTTTCTGATGTGTTGAAGTGAAATTTTGAGATATTATACTGGTGAATATTGCTGTGAGCAAAACTTGAAGGCTAAATGTGTTGGAATGCGTTGCTTCTCATTGTGTTGATTTATGCTGCACCTTGAATAATTCACTCTTTGCAGTGTCCTCCTTTATCCTTTCTGTCCTCTCATACCTGTTTTCTTTATCTTTAACTGTATCATTTTTATGACTATTGCCTTGTTTATTTTAAGTGCATGCGTCCTGGTATGTTTGAGTGAAATAGAGTCAAGGTGAAGGGAATTGGATCTACACACATCTATTAGTTACACTTATTGCTGTATTTTTGATCATTTCCATGCAGTTACTGTGAATGCTTTGCTGCTGGTGTGTACTGCATAGAGCCATGTTCTTGTCAAGACTGCTTCAACAAGCCCATTCATGAAGATACTGTTCTTGCAACTCGGAAACAGATTGAATCTCGAAAACCCACTTGCATTTGCCCCAAAGTGATTAGGAGCCTGATCTTCTTCCTGAAGTTGGTTAGATTTTTGCGCTGACCTTACTTTCTGCTTAATCAGCATTTTCAAGTTTCTATTTAATGCAGTTGCTATTTATATGTGTGCAGGAAGACACAGCAAACACCTGCATCAGCAAGACATAAAAGAGGATGCAAACTGCAAGAAATCAAGTTGCCTGAAGAAATACTGTGAATGCTATCAGGTTTCCTTCATGATATATTTGGAATTCTTTGATGTTTCATATGATGTGATTAAGAAAGAGCGGTGTCTTTTCTTTCATAGGGTGGTGTTGATGCTCCATTAATTGCAGATGTGAAGGTTGTAAGAACACATTTGGTAGAAAGGATGGTGAGGTGTCTTCACAGGCCCCATTTCTGTGGCCTTATTTGTTTCTTCAAAGTCTTTTTTTTTTAATCTTTTCTACTGTGTATGGTTCCAACCAAACTACAATAACACTGCCTGTAATTAGGGTCTTCATCAACTGATCCAGAGGGCTGAACCAGAAGACGAAGAAATGAGATGTGTGAGAAAAAAGTGGGGTGGACAACAGTTTTCAGAACACTGAATTCCTGAGTAATGAAGAGCAGAATCCAGGCTCTGCTCTTCCACCACACCATTACGGCTTTCCAGGTCTGATTTCTAAACCATTCGTGTTGTTTTAAACTTTCATTTTTATCAGCTGTTCAAATGATTCTTCCAATTTCCAGGCCATTGGTGCAGTTACTCATTTTCGCCAAATGCAAACCACCACGGTCATTACTTTCTGTTGATCCTCCTCCTGATTTCACCGCCACAATTATGGAAAAACCAAATATTCTCCGGTCTCAACTCCAAATTTGAGAAGTCTCTCCAAACTGCCCCAGAAGACGAAATGCCTGAGATTCTACGGGGCAATTGCACTCCCTGCAGCGCATCAAGACTTCTTCTCCCAACAGTAAGAGGGTCTCTCCTCCTCACACCATCTTGGGGGTCATCCCTGTCAAGCGAAGTGGGCGGAAGCTGATATTACAATCGATACCATCGTTTCTTCAGCTCACTCCTAAGCACTGAAAATAAAATTCTGGAGGATGAAATTCTTTTTAAATCTTTGTTCTATTTAGAGGTATGTTGTTCATCAATAGGAGCTAGTTTGATTAGCACCTGCTGTTTATCTCTTTGTTTCTGTATAAAAATGACATAGCACCTTGCTGTCATAATGTTTAGCTATCTGGCTTTAGCTACTCTCTGTGTAATATAGTATGTGTATTTGTTAATGTTATCCTGAGCTAAAATCTTATTAATCTGTACCGTTTATTATTATTCTTCTGTGAATATATCCTAGTGATTATTGTAATTGTTCAGAGCAGTTGATGCTGTCATTATTGAAGTACTTTCATACTTATTCCTTAAGTAAAGTGCTTGGAATATTCTTGATTTACAGGTTGCTATATCTAATAAAATGTTAAAAACACTTTAATTTTACTGAGAACATATAATTCTCTCATTTGCACCCGGAGCATCCCTATATTAACCAAAACAAGACCAGGATTTTGTAGTATTCAAAGCGGAGCTCTGACAACTCTATGGCCATCTGCAGCCACGTAGTAAACTTGTCTCATCGGCGTAGTCGCTATGATCAAGCAATGAGTTGGGAGTGATCAAATTCCAAGTAAATAGACACGTGACGCGATTTCTATAAAAAGAGAGCTCAAGTCAATATTAATTCAATGCTGGGCTGGGTTAACAAAAGACTATTGAACTGGGCTTAAGAAGAAAGAGCGCAACTCAACTGGGTCGTAACGTACATCGGCCAGTAGGTAAGGGCCTGTTAGATAATTATTGAACGGCATGAATATATAAGCTGATGCTGCAGCTTTTCCTTCCCAATTAATAATGATGATTTTTTTTTAGTCGTATTTTAGTTTTGTTGTAATGATATAACAAAGACGATACAGGAGATAGGGTTATTTTTTTTGTTTTGAAATTAAAAGACGGAAAGTAATGTGAAAAAATTATAAACGGATTGATTAGTTTACAATTTAAAAAGGATAATGTTGTACTTACAATTCCAATTTATGTGGCATAATTTCATTTGTGGCGGTCTAGTAAAAATCGGCATGTGTTAGTAAAAGTAACCACTCAAAGACGACAATTTATATGGTAAGGTAACGCTACATGAGCAATAAACATTTTCTTTCAGACGAGGCTTATAAAAGAGAACCGAAATCTATTTCTAATTGAGAATAAGATAGATACTGCTCTTCATAATTCTTGCCCTTTGATCCATCCAAACAGATGGGGTTTAAGACAGAAAGGACCACCCAATACCTCAGAAGGAAATCATTTTGTCGAACATGTAACAATCTCAAAAGGCCAAGTGAAATAAAGTGATAAATGGTTGCATTGCAGCACATGCTGAGATGTGGGTTTCCTCTATTTTCCTTGCATGTATTGCAGTACACACTATGGCAAGAATCATTATTCCCATAACTGTGATTTTCATTTTATCCCTTGGGTATCACAAAATCCAACCAAGAAAAGATGTGTTGCTTTTTGGTGCCCCTTTTCAGAATCTCTTGGGAGAAAATGGGGCTGCACAGCTGGGTAGTTTACTAAGCCCAATAAAGACACGAGCACAATCTGGTTTTATCTATTTGATCGGGGTCCATTGCCCCCATTGCTTTTTTCAGATTTTTCAAACAAAGTTGTAATTGAGGTTGGTGGGTAGTGTTGGTTTGGCAAGCAAGCAACAGCAACTAGGGAAAAATTAGAGGTAGATAGACATTGCCAATTTCCCATGTGGGCTCTCAACTAGTAGACAAATACTTCAGCAGGAACAGGATCTCCACCCCTTTATAATTTTATTCACATTCATATGTGTCTCTTATAAATAAATTCATTTGCCCCCACCAATAATTTATGATAGAGAAAGAGAGGTGTTTGTTTTTCCATTATCATATTGTCGGTGTCTTTAGTGCCTTGAAAGGATGGCACTTTTGGTAGGGAGTTAATATCGTATGGTTCTTTGATAGTGAATGATTAGTGGCCTTGACGGATCAGCCGAATGGTTAGATCTATAATCTGATCCTGTCAATTCTGCAGTTCATAATTTCATGTACTCTTAGGCACTTCCTCCTTAAATAAGATTTAATATGGTCCAAAACAAATCTCTAATATGACATATAATCATAGATATTTGATCAAGTATTAATAACAAAAAAAAATTGTAGAGGCTAGAGGAGAAATTCTGTGATGTGACTTAATGGGTTGTGAGGTAAATAGTATCTATCTTTCAACATAACAACCAAACAAAATTTGGCTTATTAAGCATTCAACTGTTTAAGTTAGATTTCAGATTTTATTTCAAATGTTTAATTACAATAATTCAAATTTGTTATTGAGATCATTAATTTCGGACCAACCCACACTACCATACATTAAACATTGGCTACTCTTCAATATTAATTGCACTTCATAATATAAGATTTTATTTGCTACTAAGAATTGCTGCCCAAGGACCAAGCTCTTAAATCCTTTTATGCAAAAGGCTCTACCAAAAGGGGCCATCATGGCAACTCTTGAGTGAAGTTGTACTTAATGAAAGGACCAGTTAGACATGTATCTCATGCTATCTTCTAGTCAAATCATTTTTTTTTCATTCCTAATGATCTAAAACTACCCACCATGATTTCCAACCCTTTCTTTTAATCATATTATCACTACTCTAGTAATATCGCTCTAGTAATATCGCACAACACTTCATAATAATGAATACAAAATTCAACTCTAAAGTTTTTTGATACATTCACCTTGGTATAGTAGAAAATTCACGAGCACTTTAAATCATGGGGGTCGTAATATGGCCAATGGACCTCATTGGCAATTATGTTTGATCTTTTTTGGTTGGTGAGCCTCTACTATCATGATACTGACCTTTTCATAAACAATGAAGAGATGGTCCTTTTATTTTATTTATTTTCTATTTTTGGCAACTCAATCAAAAGGCTGAGATTCATTCATATGTCTCCATACATTTTTCAAAGATTTGATTACTTTCTCAACAGAGTTTTTTCGGTAACCAACATTAAGTTATATGTTATCACTCTTTTCTTGCACATTCCTTTAGATTTGCAAGAATCAAATGAAGATATGCTTAAAAAAAAATTGTATAAAATTATTCCAAAGCATAGCATGTAATATTTGTACTGAGATATAGTGTATTTCTTTCAAAGAAAGTATGTAGCTTCATTAAAGTCCCACCTTCGAAAGGCAACCACCCACCTTAAAGACAACGATTAAAATAATCCAAAGCCCAAATCCCCATCTTTGTGCCTCATTTTTTTTTTTTGACAAAAATGGCCAAAATTTTCTATTATTAATTTAATGTTACATAGCTTCCTTTAGACTTTTCTTTTGGCTGCTTGCAAGCCACATTTTCAAACAAATTATTTTAAATATATACATGAATCGCGAAAAAAATTGATGGGCCATGTGAAATCAACGGAATAAACAACAAACATTATGGTTTCATTGAATAATTTTATTTTGGGAGTTAAAAGAAAATAATTTAAATAAAATAAATAAGAAATATATTAATGCTTTGTACCCATGACAATGATGAAGCAACCTTCACTCACCTGCTATTAATAGTCAATGGGTTATGGGTCACATAGTCAGCATTCAGCACTGAGCAGCTACTTTTATTAATTGCATAACATTTACCTTCACATTAAAATTCTTCCTTCTTGAACATAAATCCTCTTTGATATTATTTGAGTTGAATTTACATTAAATTATGTTTCACGTTTAATAGAAAAAAAATCATGGTCATACGATTAATGATAATTGCATATCGTAATCTGGGTAGTTCTTAAATTTTGATTTAAGAAACCCCAGAAAGAACAAATTACAGAAGTTAAGCAAGGGTAGATTAGTCACGACAAGTCATTCAAAAAATCGATTATATAAACTGCCCACGTAAGAAGTAACGACAAGAGACAGCAAAGCTAAAGAATGTGACCGTTTCGTAGATTGTCAATTAATTACATTATCACTAACAGTAAAACTGATGCAAGCTTGTTTACTTTGGATGCACATGTACATTTTTTATACGTAACTGTAAGGATACAGGCTATGTGTCAGTAGTTTTACAGTTCACTTCACCAAATCTTGTAGAATATAATGCAATCAAATGAACCCACTTGTGAGACAGAGAGAGAGAGAGAGAGTGTGTGACTCAGAGAGGGAGGGGGAGAGAGTGTGTGTGTGTGAGAGAGAAAAGAAAATGGGGTGACTGTAGAGTATGTGCAGCTGGAGGCTTACTATTGCAGCAACTCCTGAACACTTTTTTTTTTCATTCTTTTGGTGTGTTGTCCTGGTCTTGTTGCTTCATCAAAAAATCATTTGTTTTGCAGTTTTTTTAACACCCATTTGGCTATTTTTTTAATTTTCTTTGAATGGTAGTTTTTGTTATCTGATCAGAATCCACTACCGGATTGATTCATTTGGTAAGTTTTTTATCTTGCTGTTCGTTGAAGAATCATTTTTGGAGCTGTATCTGAAGAGGCACTTTTGCTTATGGTGTATTCTTTTTATGTGTTTCTCAGAGTTGTAGCTTTTCTTGCTGATCAGATCTTTTCTTCATTTCTATCCTTTTGGTAAGTACTTTGATCTGGTGATTCATTTGAAAACTATTTATGCAGCTCCTTGTTGAGTCGATTGTTCATGCAAGATAATGCCTTTCCGCTTCTTTAAATGGAGATTGTTGCATGATATTTTCCCAAAAACAACCTTCTGATTTTTCCTGATCAGTTATAATTTCCCTTCCGTTTAATCACTTGCATTTGCTCTTATTAATCAACTATTTATAATGCTGCATATTACTGGGTTCTTACATCTTGCACTTATGGAAATCAAATAATGTTCTTTGATTGTGTTTATGTGTTTGTTTCTTAGCAATTACATTGGTTACTTATGAGTGCTTGTATACTGTTAATCTTAACTTCTCAGAGCCTTGTTTGTTTTTAGAAATTGAAGATCTGATTTTGCCTTTACTTTTTCATAGGTCAGTGTGCATCTGATTTGCTATTTTAAAAGGTTATTGAAGTAAGGAGCTGCATTTGCTTAATTAACAAGAGTGATGCTCAATTGAACAGGTAATTTCCAATCTCTGTTGAACTTAATGAGTTAGCTATCTGTTCATCCCATTGTCTAAATAAGTTGATGTGAATAATCTGTTTCCGATCATCTTTTATTTTTACAGTTACTTGGTTATCCCGGTGAGTGTTCAAGAAGTGGGGCATGCTGATATATAAAGGCTCTTTTAGGATAGTTTGATGGTGGTAATATGTTAAGTTGCTATTCTGGCGTGGACATATTTCCTGGGTACTTATTTCTGGTATAAAAACCCAGCCTTGCCAACATCCAAACCAGTTGCAATTTTGTTCTTTGCTGGAGTCATGGCAGCCTTGCTACATCAGGAGTCTAGGCGCATGTACTCTTGGTGGTGGGACAGCCACATTAGCCCAAAGAATTCAAAATGGCTTCAGGAAAATCTTACAGGTATATTCCAATTTCTTCTATAATTTTGATGGGTAACCATGCTTGAGCAATAGCTGTTTATGAATCATAATAATCATCTATTTGTCTCACATACATACATTTATTTGTATATTGTTTGTTTGTTTGTTTCGAGGAAGTAGCAACTCTCATTAGTAGTTTAAAAGCAAAGTTAGATTTCTTCGTGGATTCCCCAATTTAGTGCGCTCTCATCACCTGGAATGTTTAACTGTCCTTGCAACATAATTTGAAGATGACTTTGGGTTCGTGTTGATAAAGAGTAGATGACTTTCCCTGGTCTTTGAAAAACCAGGAATTATTTTGTATATGAACTGAAACCCAACCTAGTTCAAATCATTTATCGCTTGAACCGTTCATTCAATCTCTTTCACTATTTAAACATCTATTATTATTATTATTATTATCATCATCAATATTATGTTTGGCTTCTGTAAAAAGCCATCAAGTCTTCTCAGGTCAGGTATTAGGTTATCACAAAGACCTAAAACAACCAAGCAATCTTTTACATTAGCTGACAATACAACGTGAACATAGTGTACATTTGGATGATCTGAGGACGCCATCTTGGTGTTCCTAGGTCTCCAATCTAACTGTTATATTTTTAAGAGAAGTATAACTCTGATGGTTGTTGGCAGAATATCACATGGAGAGATGGCTCATCTTTTTCCCCCATTTATAAATGAGTACAAATGAATGTATGCGTATATATCTACATATGTATGTTCAAAACTTTTGGGTTGCTGTTAAGCCTGATTTGGACTCTGTTAAATGTTAAAACAGATATGGATGCCAAAGTCAAAGCAATGATCAAGCTCATTGAAGAAGATGCAGATTCTTTTGCAAGGAGGGCAGAAATGTACTATAAGAAACGCCCGGAGCTCATGAAATTGGTTGAGGAGTTCTACTGAGCTTATCGTGCATTAGCAGAGAGATACGATAATGCAACTGGAGAGCTCCGTCAGGCCCATCGAACAATGTCTGAAGCATTTCCCAACCAAGTGCCCTATGTAATACATGATGATTCAACCCCAGGCTCATCAGGTCCTGAGGGTGAGCCTCACACACCAGAAATGCCGCATCCAATACATGCGCCGGTTGACCCTGATGATTTGCATAAAGATGCACTGGGATTTTCTTCAACCAATTTACATGCTTTAAAAAGGAATGGTGGGTATTCAGAAGAATCAGACTCTGGAATAAGCAAAAGGGGTTTAAAGCAGCTCAATGAAATGTT
This sequence comes from Atalantia buxifolia, assembly GCA_030444775.1. Taxonomy (NCBI): domain Eukaryota; kingdom Viridiplantae; phylum Streptophyta; class Magnoliopsida; order Sapindales; family Rutaceae; genus Atalantia; species Atalantia buxifolia. Next base: position 17,691 of record JASUUI010000352.1, on the reverse strand, counting down.
TGGTCCTGGAGGAATGGTGCCTCAAAACTCAAAACTTGCTGAAGGAAGAATTAGAAAAGGCATGACTGTTCATGAAGCAGAGGATAAAGCTGACAGTGAAGTTGAAACCTTAAAGAAAACTCTTGCAGAGATTGAGGCCGAAAAGGAAGCCATTCTTATGCAGTACCAGCAGAGTTTGCAGAACTTTTCAAGCCTGGAGAGGGAACTTAATCATGCACAAAAGGATGCCGGAGGACTTGATGAACGAGCTAGCAAAGCAGACATTGAAGTTAAAGTACTGAAAGAAGCACTTATTAGATTAGAAGCTGAGAGGGATGCGGTCTTCTGCAGTACAATCATTGTTTGGAAAGAATATCTACTCTGGAAAATGATCATCCAAGCCCAAGAGGATTCAAAGGGACTTAATGAGCGAGCTTCAAAAGCAGAAATAGAAGCTCAAAAGCTCAAGCAAGAACTTTCCAGATTAGAGGATGAAAAGGAAGCTGGTCTTCTTCAGTACAAGCAATGTCTTGAGATGATATATGCACTGGAGAGTAAAATCTCACTTGCTGAGGAAAATGCCAGAATGCTCAATGAACAAACTGAAAAAGCTGAAACTGAGGTTAAAGCACTGAAGCAAGCTCTTACTGGACTAAATGAAGAAAAAGAAGCCATAGCTTTCCGGTACGAGCAGTGCTTGGATAAAATAGCTCAGATGGAGAGGGAAATTTTTAATGCCCAAGAGCATGCCAAACAACTAAACAGTGAAATTCTTATGGGGCTGAAAATTGAGGACTTCAGAACAACAATGTGTTCTGTTAGAGAGGGCAAACGAATCTCTGCAGGTAGAGGCAGAGAGTCTGGTGCAGAAGATAGCAATCAAGGATCAAGAACTCGCAGAAGCAAAAGGAGCTGGAGAATCTTCAGGCTTCTTTGCAGGATGAACAGTCACGATTTGCCCAAATTGAAGTTACTCTTCAGACTTTACAGGAGTTGCACTCGCAATCTCAACAGGAGCAGAAAGCTCTGACATTGGAGCTTCAAAATAAGCTGCAAAAAATGAAGGACATGGAGATATGCAACCATGATCTTGAGGAAGGCATTGAGCAAGTTAAAAGAGAGAACCAGAGCCTGGTTGAATTGAATAGTTCTTCCACAATTACGATTCAGAATCTACAAAATGAAATATTTAACCTGAAGGAGATGAAAGAGGAACTTGAAAAGGAGATTGCACTACAAGAGGACAAAAGTAATGCCCTTCAGCTAGAGGTTCATCATTTGAAGGAGGAAATAATGGGCTTAAGTAGGAGATATCAGGCTTTAGTGGAGCAAGTGCTGTCAGTTGGTCTGAATCCTGAACACCTTGGATCAGCTGTAAAGGAATTGCAAGAGGAGAACTCAAAGCTGAAAGAAGTATGCAAAGAGCAAGGAGATGAGAAAGAAGTTCTACACAAGAAGTTGAAGAACATGGATAATCTTTTGAAGAAAAATGCTGCTTTGGAGGGTTCACTGTCAGAAATGAATATTAAGTTAGAAGGGTCAGGAGAGAGGGTCGAGGACTTGCAGAAGTCCTGCCAGTTTCTACGAGAAGAGAAATCCTGTCTTGTTGCTGAGAAAGCCACCCTACTTTCTCAGTTACAAATTATGACTGAGAACATGCAGAAGCTCTTGAGAAAAACGTCTCGCTGGAGCATTCCCTTGCTGGTGCAAATGTTGAGCTTGAGGGTCTGCGGGCGAAGTCAAAGGGCTTAGAAGATTTCTGCCGGATGCTAAAAAATGAGAAATCCAATCTTTTAAATGAAAGAAGCACTCTAGTCTCTCAGCTGGAAGATGTTGAAAAAAGACTTGGAAACCTGGAGAAGAGGTTTACAAAATTAGAAGAAAAATATGCTGATATAGAGAAGGAGAAAGAATCCACACTCAGTCAAGTAGAAGAACTACGATATTCCCTCACGAATGAGCAACTAGAGCGTGCTAATTATCTGCAATCAAGTGAATCCAGGATGGTAGATCTGGAAAGCCTTGTCCATCAACTGCAAGAAGAAACAACATTAAGGAAGAAAGAGTTTGAAGAAGAACTGGATAAAGCTGTAAAGGCTCAGGTTGAAATCTTCATTTTGCAGAAGTTTATAAAGATCTGGAAGAAAAGAACTTATCTCTGTTGATAGAATGTCAAAAGCATGTTGAGGCCTCAAATTGTCAGATAAATTGATAGCAGAGTTGGAGAGTGAAAATCTCGAGCAGCAGGTGGAAACAGAGTTCTTGCTTGATGAACTTGAAAAGCTGAGGACAGGGATTTATCAAGTGTTCAGAGTTCTTCAATTTGATCCTGCTAATTGGCATGAAGGTAAGATTGAACAAGGTCATATTCCTATTCCACAAATTTTGGAGGATATAGAGGACCTAAAAGTTCAGTCTTAAGAAATGAGGATGAGAAGCAGCAACTAGTAATTGAGAACACAGTGCTTCTGACTTTAATTGGACAGCTGAGGTTAGACGGAGCTGAACAGGAGTCAGGAAAGAAAATCTTTGAGCAGGAGCTTATGATCATGACAGAGCAGCATATGATGCTTCAAAAAGATAAGGACGAGCTGCTTGAGATGAACAAACAGTTAATGTTGGAGGTGAGTGAGGGAGAGCAACGGCAAGATTCATTGAAGGACGAATTAGAAACTCAGGGTCTAAAGCTGGCGAGTTTGCAGGAGGCTTACTTGACATTACAAGAAGAGAATTCCAAGCTGCATGAAGAAGACAGACTTTTGTATGAGAAATTTTTGGGATTGAAAAAGGAGATTTCTGCTCTTGAAGAAGAAAATATTGTTCTTCTCCAGGAAGCATTAGATCTTGGCAATGTCTCAACAGTTTTCAAGAGCTTTGGCATTGAGAAAGCTGAGGAAGTTGAAGCATTATTTGAAGATCTCAACCATCTCCATATGACTAATGGTGAACTCCAGGGGAAGGTTGAATTTTTGGGGAGGAAGTTGGAAATTAAAGAAGCAGAAGGTCTACATCTGAATGAAACAGTGGATAAGTTGCAAAAGGAGCTACATGAAGTCAAAGACCTCAATGATCAGTTAAACATTCAGATTTTCATTGGACATGATTCTCTGAGACAGAAGGCCTCAGATCTTTTAGAAGCAGAACAGAAGCTTAAGGCTACGCATAACCTGAATGTGGAATTGTGCATAACTGTTGAGGATCTGAAGAGGGAATGTGATGAATTGAAGCTTACCAAAGAGAATGCAGAGAAACGAATTCTTGAAATATCCAGATATTGTTCTAAGCAAGAAAGGGAGCTTGAATGCCTTCAAGAAGTAAATAAAAGTTTGGAAGCTGAAATGGGTATATTACATGATGAGATTGAAGAACACAGGATTAGAGAAGTGTATTTGAGTTCTGAACTGCAGGAGAGAAGCAATGAGTTTGAACTTTGGGAGTCGGAGGCTACATCATTTTATTTTGATCTGCAAATATCCTCCACCCGTGAAGTTTTGCTTGAAAATAAAGTGCATGAACTTAGTGAGGTTTGTGAGAGTCTTGAAGACGAAAGTGCAACTAAAAGTTTGGAGTCAAAACAGATGAAAGAAAGAATTGGTTCTCTGGAAAGTGAAATTGGACGGTTAAAGTCTCGGTTGTCTTCATATGACCCTGTTATAGCCTCCCTCAAAGATAACATAACATCTCTTGAGCTCAATGTTCTTCATCAGAAAAAGCATCTTCTGGCAGGCAATGGTGAACAAAAGGTAATGCTTTTTCCTCTTCTTGAAAACATTAATCATTGAATCAGATAAGCATCTTGATCACAAGTAGACAATGATTTCCATTTTCTACTTTCTCCATTATCCTTTACGTGTTGCCTTACCAAGGTGGAGCTAAGTTGCTAACTTAAATCTTCTACTTTAAAAGACTAAGAGCTAGTTTGGTTATGTTGTAGCTTTATTAACTCCAAAATTAGAGCTTTTAGTTTCTCAACATCACTTTTGAGCAACTGCAATCCTGCACGGGCCCTAATAATCATCCGACATCATGATATATCATATTTCTCTTTCACTTTATCAGAATTTGTAGGAATTTCTGGTTGCATTGCATCTGTGCTGAGCGTATTTGTGGAATTGATCTCCATATCTTTTACCATTGAATCCTGCTATCAAGCTTTTCTGCATAATAATAAGATATCTTTTTGTTGTCTAAACAGAATTCAGAAATGCCTAGTCGACTTCACCAGATGAATGGTCAAGAACCTGAAGTTAAAAGCATTGCAGTAGCAGATGGTATTTCAGAATTGCAAGAGATGCAGACTAGAATTAAAGCAGTTGAAAAGGCATTTGTTGAAGAAATTGAAAGGCTTGTAGTCCAGGAAAGTATGAAAAACAGCATTAAGGTAGAAGATCAAATATTTGAGACTGAAGATTCAAAATTAAGAAGCACCTCATGTCAAGGAGAAGCTAATCAGAAGGAAGAGATAGAACTCAGGGTAAATTAACTGACAAGAGTAAACCTGAAACGTCTGAAGTTAGTAGTAGGACATTGATGAAAGATATTCCACTTGATCAAGTCTCAGATTATTCATTCTACGGAAAAAGGCGGGAGAGAACACTGGTTCCAATGATCAGATGCTTGGTTTATGGGAATGTGATGAACAAGACTGTGGCCTTGATCCAATGGTAAATGACCAACAAAAGCGAGCAGCTGCACCAGCGGCAAATACCTCGGTACATAGTCAGTCCAAGGCTGTAGAATCGAAGAATCCCTCTTCAGAATTGGAAATTGAGAAGGAGCTAGGTGTTGACAAGCTAGAGGTTTCCTGTAGCAATGGAGACACCAACAAAGAAGGAGCAAGAGAAAAATTTTGGAGAGACTTGCTTCTGATGCTCAGAAATTGACTAGTCTTCAAACCACTGTCCAAGACTTGAAAAACAAAATGGAGATGAACAAGAGGAGCAAGGAGGCGGCCAACGATCCTGAATATGAACAAGTGAAAAGACAGTTAAAAGAAGTTGAGGAGACTGTTGTTGAGCTAGTGGGTATCAATGATCAGTTGACGAAAGATACTGAACAGAGTCCATCTTTCAATGGCAAGTCTGCAGCAGAGTTGGAAGATGCTGGAAGAAAGAAGGTGGCAGAACAAGCACAGGAAGGATCTGAAAAGATTGGACGATTGCAGCTAGCTGTGCAAAGCATCCAATACATTCTGCTAAAACTAGAGGATGAAAGCAAAACCGAAGGCAAACAGAAGTTCTCGGGGAGTAGAACAGGTGGTTTCTTGAGGGACTTCATTTACAGTGGTGGGAGAAGCAGCACTGGAAGGCGGAAGAAGGGCTGTTTATGTGGGTGTATGAGACCTTCAACTAATGGAGACTGAGCCTAACGTTTTTACCGGCACAGGTTTTCCATGCTTTTAACTTGCATCTCGTATCATGTTTAATATTCAGTTGTATTTGTAATTTGTTGGAGGAAGCTAGCATGATGTAACCCAGAGGAACCGCTAGAAGCAGACCTGATGTAATCAGAATAAGCTGCTTCAGCATTTTTTATGTTGTTATTTCTTCTCATAAACTATGTCAATGCAGTACAAGTTTCCCGTATATTCTCGCATGCCACATTGCTGCAATGCTGTTAACTCTCTCCGGGCAATCAAGTTTCAATTGAGCGGATTTGGTCCGTAGAAACTAGAAACCTAGGAGTATCAAGAGTTGCTGCGTTGGGATTCAATATGCCAGAAAAGATCTTCGACTCAGATTCTCTGATATTGAAGGAAGTGCGTTTTATAGAATAAATGGTGGGGTTAAAACACTAGTCCCTGAGCAACTGAAAGTTCTGTATTCTTATGACTCAGCATCGATCACACCCATGGGCATCAGAAGAGAGATTTGGTTCATAAAACCATTAAAAGGACTCCATAAAGCCGATCATCAAGATAAATGCTTCTCTAAACTGGATTTGAAGAAAATTAGAATAATGTACCTAATCCACGGGAATAAAGAAAAAGGTAATCATGTTCATACCACAGAAACCGCTGTAGCCATCTCAAATATCAGCTAGAATAAATTATGCAAACTCAAAACAAATTTGAGTTCATCACAAACAGAACTGCCCAAAAATTACTAGATCTGATTGGTTAAAAAGACAACTACAAAAATTTCTTTACTCAAGCTCCAATCACTTCAGTTGGTGCTTCAGGCATGGGCTCATCAGCTGGCCTTTCCATCTTTACACCAACATCCTCAGAGTAATCACCATGAACCTACAGAAAATATCAAAACGAAAAATTAGACTATAAGTTAACTGTAAGAAGTTTCTGCCAAAAGCTATATGACACCACGAACAGGTAGACAAAGAACATGAAATATCAAAGGTGAAAACAAATTATATGAATCTGAGAGAATGCTCAAATGCATCAAATTTCAACTTGAATTAAAGCCGCCCACATTGATTTTGCAGAAACTATGATTTTACTTGTGCCACTTGGACAACTCATTCACAAAGAGGAGATACAATGCCCTCGAGAAGCTGATGGAATCAGATAACCTAGGACTTCTGTTATTCGGGGCCGGGGAAAAAGGAAATTAGCCAAGAAATTTATGTGGACATGCATGCATAATCCAATCAGTATCTCTTCAATGGATTTAAACACTAAATCAGAAGCAGATATTAAGGGGGAGGAGGGACACAGAGACTGGACAAACCTCCATCAACTTTCCAAGATCAAACTTAGGAGATTTTAAGATCTTCACTTTGCGAATGAAAACATTTTGTAAGGGGTATATGCTTAAGGTTGCCTTCTCAATCTCTCTTCCAATTATTTCAGCAATGAACTTTTCGACCAAGCCCTTAAGATCACAGGATGCTGCCTGAGCAATCATGATCTCCCTCATCTTGCGGCGAATCTGACAAAACAAAAGATTCAGAAAACATTGCCTCAATAAAAATAAGAAATGATTGAAATAAAAAATTAAATGAATAGCAATTTAAATGGAAAGCATACGTACTGATGAAAATGACACTTCATAACAGTTACCTGTCTAATCTGGCTGGTCTGTGCGTAGCAAGTCCTCTTAACCTGATTTGGAAGTCTCTTGGTGAATCCAATGCAGAACATCCTCAATGTGTAGTTATCAGTGGTCTTGACATCCACGTAAGCTTCAATCAAGGTATGCCACTTCCTAACCAAGGACCTCAGCTTGTCTGTAGTGAAATCCATGCCCTAAATAATTCAAAAAAGAAACGTTGAAATTCGTTAACATTACACTAGAGACATTCAAGGAGTGAAATATTGTGAAGCAAACAAAATATATCCCATTAACCTTACCCAGAAGTTTGTCAAAACATTCTTCCCTTGGACATCTTCAGCTCTTAGTCTGATCTTCCTGTAAGCATGCTCTTCTTCATTATGTAGATCACCTAATGATACCTCAAACACTCTGTGTTTAAGTCCTTCTGATGCAATCTGATAAAGAGACTCAAGTAATTCAATGTATGAATAAATATATATCTACGCTATCCAAAAAGGATATCCTAGTTAGTTGGTGTCATGCAGTAAAGCAAGAGGTCAAGGGTTCGAGTCCAAGAGAATTGAGGTGCAAGGCTAAAGAACACCAGTGCATGTGAAGAGCAAATACATATAACTAAAATAAAATAATTAAATCCACACATATGAACAAAACATCCCATAAAATTTTAACAATATTCCTCTACATACATAAGCCATTAAATCAACTCAGTTACTATAGTCTACAATATCCGAAATTCTCTGCTCTTAGGAACAGAATGGAAAACTTTAATCTTAAAATAAATCATTGTACTAATCAAGAACTTAGACCACCCAGTCCAAAATTGCTAAGCAAATATTATCTATATTGGCATGTGATTCTGTGCATTCAGATCTTACAAACACAAAGACACTACAAAAACAACAATATAATTTCTACAAAGAGTTGAAATAAAAAAAAAAAAATCAGTGTTAATTATACACTATACATATAAACCTTGAACAATTGGCCCGCATCCACTAAAGCAAACACCAGCCACAAGAAATTAATTCCAAAATACCATCGTTGTTAAACACAGCAACAAAACAATTCCACACATGGTTGCTAATTCAATAGCCTTCAATTAAAAAAGGAATAAAATTAAAAAGCAAAAATAACAAATGAACAACAAAAAAATACCTTGGTACCCTGAGTACGGGTAACAAGAGTCTTGCCAACATTTCTGACGCGGAAACAAGAGGGAGCCTTGATATCATACCAGTCCTTCTTGGCAAATGGATCAGCACTATTACAGAACACGACACAGCAAAATGAAAACTTTTATCACAAAAAAGAAAACGGATCGACAAACACACAAGATGTGCTTGGTTTATTTCATGTAATTTTTATAACAAAAAAAAGAAGAAGAAAAGAAAACGCTTACGCCTTCTTCTTGCCTCCTTTCTTCCCCTTGGAAATCCTCTTGTTCTTGCTACACAAAACCAAAACAAAAACTAACAAATCAGCAAACGATTAAACATTAAGTAGGCAGAGAGTGAATTTTTGAGAGATTATGATGCAATGTTACCCGACGGCCATGCTTGTGATAGTTTAGTACGTAGCAGCTGCTGCTGGGTATGTGTTTGTGCTTGTGTTTGTGTTTGTTTAGAGAGGAGCCACCAAAACCCTACCTTGCGACAGCTTTTACGGCATAGATGTTGGGTGATTTTTATCTATCGGCACCCTAAATTCTTATGAATTAGAAAAAAAAATCAGCTACAGAATTAATTATAATTAACTTTTACATTCTAATAAATTAAATGAATAACTTGGGATTACCCATGCAAATTAATATCTTCAAATAGCTCAATTTAATTTATGAGTGATGATATAGTTACAAATTTTTATACAAATTTATCTTATACAAACTGATATGCCATTAATTCATTAGTTAATGAAAATATAAAATAAAATAATAAATCATGTAAATTAATATCTTCAAATAGCTCAATTTAATTTATGAGTGATGATATAGTTACAAATTTTTGTACAAATTTATCTTATACAGACTGATATGCCATTAATTCATTAATTGAATGAAAATATAAAATAATATAATAAATCATGTGGGCCAACAGATATTTAATTCAACCAATTATGTAATGTCACGTCAGTTTGTACAAGAGTTTGTAATTATATCATTACTTTTAATTTATTCTCATTTTCATTAAGAAACAAAAAAGTTAATCAACTCATTTATTCTCATTTTTATTAAGAAACAAAAAAGTTCATCAACTCCTTTCCTCATCTTAAAAAAATGAGGGTAACTTAAAATTTTCAAAAGTAAATGGGATGCTTTAAAGATAATTAATTTACAAGAAGTGTAATTTGAAATTTATCTTATGAATTAATAATAATTAAGGTAACATATTTTTTCATTGTGAATTTTTTTATTTGAATTTTTTTAATTTATTAAAGAACAAAATATTACAAATAAAAATATTATAAATTATAGGGTAGGAGATCATAATTCAAAACTAGTATTCAAAAGTTATTTTTGTTTCAACCACTAACTATGATCATTGGTATTAAACTATTACAAAAATTTAAAAGAATGGAAACTACTGTAAATTTCTTAAGTATTTTTAGTTAACCAAAAGCTAGACTATAATTTTCAAATATCTACTAAATAGGGCGTCATTTTACAAAATGTGGGAAAATACATTTTTACTTTTAAATTGCATTAGAATCTATTAATATTCTTAAATCGAAATATATCTAAATCTCCTAAATCAATTTTGATAAGAATAAGCTATTAAATGGTTTTAAAAAAGTGAGGTTATTTAAATCTACCAAAATACTCTATGAAGCCATCTTTTCTTTAAAATATTTACTATTAGAGATATGATTGTACAAGCAAATGAAATAATTTACTCTCTACACCCATATCTAAACTCTTTTTTTCTTTAAAAAAAATTTTTTTTTTTCTCTACTCATCTATCATTATCCTTTAAATTCTAAAATCCAATGGGCTTCTTTCCTACATACCATAAATAAAACCAATTCTTGCAACGGAAGATTTCTAACAGTGTAATTTTCATCACATGTATTCTAAATTACAGTTTAAATTTATGACTTCAATTATAATTTTAATTTGGCTATTTCTGTAAACAATAAAGATACTCTAAAAATGAGGGCTACACAGAGAAACATAGTGAGAGAAAGCAATTTTTTCACCATTTCTATTTTATTCGTTTAACTTTTCTATTATATGTAATTGGATTTTATTTGTTTGCATAACTAATCCAATCCCAAATGCTTGATTTGATTGATGATAAACAACAAATGTTTATTTGGCCAAAAAACTGCACAACTTAAATTTTGTTCGATTGATTTAGATAAAATTTTATTTTTATATTTTTATTAAGTTAAATTAAAAACTCAACTGGTGGGGGTTAATGATGTTTAATTGGTTTATTTAGTAGTTACATTAGAATATAATTTGGTTTGCTAGGTTCAAATTTTAATGATGGATTTAAAGAATAAAATTTAAAAATTCTAAAAGAGCATTATAATAGATTCAAATATCTTCACCCTTCTAAAAGTTATGGAGAATACAAAAATAACATGTACTTTTATGAGCGATTTGATTGTATATATCTTAAGTGTGAACAATCGAATAAAATTTATCTTAACGATAGTAATGATCGATGGCCAATAGACCTAAATGGGAAAAAAAAAGAGTTCATTTATTCGATTAATTGCATAAATTATTAGATTATCTAAAATTTAAAAAAACTACAAGGACTTTCTTATCATTTAACCTTTAAGTAGGGTTGTGACTTGTGAATACGCAAAATGGTGAATATTTCCACACTTAAAATCTAATTAATCGGGTCATTGTTTTAATTGCTGGGCCCCATCCAGTTGGGCTTGTCAAGGTTTACTTTTGATTATGAGCTGTCTTTGTTCTGGTCCATAGCCTTGAATGAACAGTGGGACTTTTAATACCCCTATATAATTCTCGTAGCACCCTTTTAAATTTTATTTCCTGAAATACCCCTTATTTATTAAATACAAAACCATATTTTAATCTTTGCACAAAATTTCACTCAAAAGAAGAAAATTATTTTTCAAGTTTTCATTCATAAATACGTATAAATCTTAAAATCTTACATTATTTCCTCGTTATTATATAGTTTCCATTTCCACAACTCTAAACTATTATAATTTCCTCAAAAAGTATTTTTTTATTAAAATTAAACTATAACTAATAAAACAAATATGGTGTAAAACATTATATACATAAGAAATGAATTTTTAGGTAATTTTAGTCAAAATGAAATTTAATAAAGAATTTTGAAAGAGAGTGTCGCAAGGCCTAATCTTGCATGAAATAAACAAGTTAGTAACTCAGACAACAATTTATGGGTGGGGGCCTTTTATAAGCAACTTCTTTAGATAACAGTATTATGAGTTATGATAACTCGCACTTCATCAATATTAACCACTCAAAATATCCCATTTATTATTTACCAGAATATGGATGAATGAGTAGGGATGGCAATGGGGAGGAGGAGGGGACCAACCTCCCTGCATAAATCCCCCGATATTTTACGTATGTCCCCATCCTCCCCGTCCCCATCATAATTACTTGAGAAAATCCCATCCTCCCCGAATAATAACGAGGGGATCCTCGAATCCGATCCCCGAATAACTAATATATATTTTTTTGATTTTGAGTTAATCATATTATAATAAAAATTCAAATAAAAGTAAAGTTCAAATATATCTTTACATTAATATCTATTACAAAAGTCACATCCATTAAATTAGTTAAGAACGCAGCATTTAAGAGATCTACTATCATAAATAAATTAATAGTTTAATACAAAATTGTTACAAAAAAAATCGAATTTAGATTCAAAATTAACTTTTTCAATGGTGGCGTGGACACTTTATAAATGTGGACTATTCCCTTCAAAGATAATAATAAGTCGAGCAAATCAAGAGTAAATATTAGATTAGATTAGATTAGATATTAAAATTATAATTCGCTGTGGGCAATTATAACATTTAAAAATAAATAAAAAATAGATTTAAGTTTAAAATATTTAATGAATAGTAAATTAAAACAAAACTTTTGGACTAATAGAATCTACCTGGTCTTTTTAATGTCCTAAATAAAAATTTAAGGCTTTAATTAATTAATTAATTAGGCCTAAAAGTTTAATAATATAAATATTTTGATATTTTTTATTTTTACCAATATCTATAATTTTATAATTCAAATTTTATTATTTTTACTAGTAATTTTAAAAAATAAAATTAAAATTAAAAACTAAAATGGGGAAATGGGTAGGGGATGGGGATTCCACCTCATCCTCATCCCTCCCAAATAAGAAATTGGGTAAAAAAATTTCCCATCCCTTCCCCGAATAAGAAATTGGGTATGAAATTATCCCCATACTTCTTTCCTAGAATGGGAAAAATCCCGAGAGTGCATTGGTGATTTTTGCCATCCCTATGAATGAGTAAGCCCGATATACACCAATTAATTTACACATATTGCAAATTGTGAAGTAATTGTGACTTTATTGCGCCCTTGGCCATTTCATTTTTAGCAGAACTTGGTAGTTAAGCATACGCAGATCATCAAAGAAATTCTGGTGCCATTATCTTCATTGTTAACACAGTAAGTGGCTTGGTGATTCATTTTGATGTCACGATTGCGCATTTAAGCATAATGATTTAGATAAGTGTGTGCGCAAGATCATGAAGTAAAGTTTTTAGTTACCTGCCAAGATTAGAACAGAAGCGCTTGTAAATTGTGCACTGCAAATAATCAAGGTCTAATTCAAATGGTCGGTTTGTTTTGGCTATTAATGGCCACTTTGATTTATGGCTTTCTTTCTAATTTTTCCATCATTGTCCAAATTCATTTTAGCCCTATTATTTTATCTTATTTACAATTTGTTTGTAAGAACATACTTGTACCTTGATGTTCAACAAAATGCAGCTAGATTAGAGTGATGTTAAAGTCAATGTGTATAAAACGTGATAGCAGCTAGCTGCTACCCCTTTTATCAACAAAAGTCACCAATTTTTGACACACATGACTACCATTGATGGGATAATAACTTTCTTCAAAATGACGAACAAGAACAACCCTTCTCTCAATCTAGCCCTTTGTGGCTGCCTGCTGCTCTCTATCATATTGCTCCTCTCTAAGCCCTCTCACCAAGCTTTAGACGACATTGATATTGGATTCATCATTCCAAATCCAAGGCTCTTGAAAGCTTACATAGCCCTTCAGTTTTGGAAACTTTCCATCACTTCTGACCCGAACGGCTTCACCTCTAATTGGTGTGGCCCAAATGTGTGCAACTACAGCGGCGTTTACTGTGCACCGGCCCCAGATGATCCTGACTGCTTAACAGTCGCCGGGATAGACCTCAACCACGCCAACATAGCCGGTATCTTGCCGGAAAAGCTAGGCCTCCTCCAAGACCTGGCCCTCTTCCACATAAACTCTAACCGCTTTTGTGGCACTATACCCGATAGCTTCCGAAATATGAAACTTCTTTTCGAGCTTGATGTTAGTAACAACCAATTCAGTGGTTGCTTCCCTTCTGTTGTTCTTTGTTTGCCTTCACTCAAGTTTCTCGACATCAGATTCAATCAATTCGAAGGCGAAATCCCCTCAGCTGTCTTTGATCTAAAGCTTGATGCACTGTTTCTTAACAACAACAAGTTCACCTCATCTTTACCAAATAACATCGGTAACTCCCCCGTCTCTGTGCTTGTTCTTGCAAATAACAACTTCGACAGTTGCCTACCTCCAAGTTTGACCAAAATGGCAGGTACCCTCAACGAGATCATTCTCGCGAATGCAAAATTAAAGGGTTGTTTGCTGAAAGATATAGGGTTGTTAAATCAAGTGACAGTGTTTGATGTTAGCTTTAACAATTTAGTTGGTTCGTTGCCCGAGTCTATGGGGAACATGAAGAGCTTGGAGCAGCTAAATGTTGCTCATAATAACCTATCTGGAGCAATTCCAAACAGTATATGCTGTTTGCCAAAGCTGGAGAATTTCACTTACTCCTATAATTTCTTTTGTACTGAGCCATTAGCTTGCCTTAAGTTGAAGGTTAAAGATGATAGGCAGAATTGCATTCCTAATAGGCCATTTCAGCGATCGCCTAGGGAATGCAAGGCATTTTATTCACATCCTGTTGACTGTGGTGCCTGCGGATGCTTACCAAGAAGGCCGGCGCCGTCCACCGCCTCCGCCCCCACCACGTTGGCCGCGGCACCCAAGTACCCAGAGGATTGGGGAGCATTGTCACCCGGACATTTTCATCATTCATGACCAAACGGAAAGACATTGGGTGAGGAGGGAATAATAAAATATTCTTCTTCTTGTAATTTTCATCTGTTCCGTTTCTTGTTACAGTAGAGAAAATAGTTTTTTTCCCCTCTTCTTTTCTTCTTAATTAATTTCTTTCTTAATTATCTTGTGTCGATTTCCATATTACAATCTTATTCATCAAGAATAGAAAAATTAGGCATCATATGGTATTGTAATTATCTGGTATTGTAATTAGACAATTGTAGCTTAAAACCTATAATAATAGACAAAATTTACTTTTATTTGACAGATATAACTATTTTTTTGCTGTAACAATCACCTAATACTAAATAAAAACTTAAGTGAGTTATGGTAATCAAAGTGAGAATTCTTTGCAGATGAAGAGATGTCAAAGGGGCTTCTTGCTTCCCAACCAGATCCTCCTACATCTATATATAAAGGCTGGTTTATCAATATCAAAAGAGAAAGTTTGATAGCAAATAGCAAATGTTTATTAATGGGTGTATGTATTACTATTGCATGCACTTGTATTGTATGCATGGTGTGGTATTTTCATTGATTGAAACTCCCATCACTTGAGGCAAGAAATCCGATTTCTTTAAATGGAAATGAGGCAAGCAAAGAGGCGGTGCGGGAAAGAGCTGAAAATAGAGAAATGAATTAAATGCCAGCTCTAATATTTAAGCAAGATAGAGCAGATGAACGTGGAGAAGCCGGAGATATGGCTTACGTTTGGGGGACAATCCATTAACTATCAGTCTATCCCCACTTCCTTCTGAAAGTAATGATCTTCAGCAAAATTGGAAGGGAGTGGAGCTATTTTACATTTATATGAATATGATGACCCCATTTGTAACCGCAACAAAGTCGCAGGTTACACGAGACACTAATAACTTTTGTGACCGCGTTTATTTAATTTCACCGTCACAAGTTGATTAATTAGTTATTCTTAAATTTTGGCTTATTAAAATTTTCCGGCCTTTAGTTCATGAGACTAGGCTGGTGAGTGATTCATCACTTCCACAAGTTTGACAGTCAAATATCAAGCTCATTGCAAGATCTTTCTTTGTTTTACTATTTGTAAGTAGTCTTGTTTATCGCTGTGCCGTAATTAATCACGTTTCTACAACTTATTTGGAAATATGAGACTAGACATCCCAATCACAACATGATTTGGTGTAAATTCTTGTTCTTATTTTCTGTTAGGCCATCTGATTTACTTTGAAGAGATGATGATCATATTCATACTGCTGGCAGTGGTATCTCGATACCAACAACATGGATGGAGATAATTAGTTACTTTTTTTAAAATCTGATGGATATTTTGTTGTATTTTAATCTCTTGAGATTATTAAAGAGTCAAAAGATTTTTAAACAACTCAAGAAAGAAGCAATAAAAACCACAATATTAATTTTTAGACAAATATATTGCTAAAATTTTTAAACCTCATCCAACTCCAAAATTCTCCTCAATTGAGATTAACTCCGTGATCATAAACTTTTTTCTTATTACTTTAGTGGATTGTGTTTTATTTTAGATATGGCCACGTCATTTTGAAGCAATTAAAGAATATATATATTGTTTTTTTTCAAAAGAAAGTGCAAATGGGCCTAGCCAAGGCTGGGCCTTCGCATTAAATGGGTACCATCAGCTCCCCAGGCCTTATCTAGTTAACAATCTTCTTAATGCAATATAAATGAGTAGTTGAGAGTGGTGATATTTGACTATCTTGTTATATTTCACCAGCCTTCACTTTTTAGTTAACTCTATTAAAAATTTTAAACTAATCTTTATTTTTTCACCAACCCCACCTAATTCAAAATCTACTGTTATTATAATTTTTATGTTTTTTCCAAGCACCTGCTATATTAAAATTATAAAATCTATTTTTTTTAAAAAAATTCATAATCGTCATAATCTCTCTCTTTCTTTTTAAAAGCTTTATTCACCATTGCCATAAGAGTAATAATATAGTCATAAAATCTTGTACAAATTTATTTTGTACAAACTGATGTGGTTGAATTAAATATTTCTTGGCCCACATGATCTATTTTTATTATTTTGTATTTTAATTCAACTAATGAATTAATAACAAATAAGTTTGTACAAGACTTTATGGCTGTATCATCACTCTTGCCATAACCATAAAAAAATTTTTGATACTTTTTCATTAAATCGCAGTAGCAACACATGTCGTCATCGAAAATAACAGCCGTTGATGCATCGCTAGTTGATCTTGCATGGATGTAGCAGCCGATCTCATCTGCGTCGGCAGCCATTGCAGAAAAGATGATGATTATGATGTTTTTTTCCAAAACGACGACGATGATGATTTTTTTTTGGGGAAAAATGATGATGATTATTATTCTTATAATTATTGTTATTTTTTTCTTTTCTTGGCATGATATATTATTATTGTTGATGTTGTTATGTTTATTATTATTAATTTTATCATTATTTTTTAAATAAAATTATTATTATTATTTCTTATTGTTAGTAACAATAAGTTTTTGATGAATAATAAGAATAATAACAACAATAACAACAACAACAACAACAATAATGATAATATGATCATTATTATTAATTTTTAATAGAAAAATTATCATTGCACCACTTCTTTTTTACCTTATGTTCATCCAATCAAAATTCTCGAACTTGAATTTGAAATATTTTAGGGTCTTGGGCTTATCATCGAAATGGACATGACTTCATATGTTTAACTTTTCGAGGCCCATTTCCAATTTAAAATATTTCACGTAATAAGTCATTCTATCTTAAGGGTTGTTTATTTTTTTGTCTAAAATATGAATTTTAATTATTTTCAGATATATAGGTTTTTAGTTTCTTTGTTGTCTATACCTTATATTTGATTATAAGATATTTAGGTCGGAATGAAAAATTTTAAATATTATAATTTTTATTCAAATGACAAAACATCTAAATAAAATTTTAATATTATCTTTTATTAGTATCCCTATTAAATACATTTATTCCTATTATATGAATTATCCTTTTATTATTTATCTATTTTCTTTGCTATGTGTGCATTCAATAGTCAATTTTTTTTTTGGGTGAATGAGATTTTTAAAACATAATTAGACTTTAGGTGAGTGTGTTTTATAATAGATCAATTTCTTTTCTATTTAAAAATATAATTTTTCTAATAGATTTTAAATATTATTTAATACTTTAATTTTAATTCAAATGAATAAAATATTCTTGGATGGCTTACGTAATTAACAAGAAAAAAATCATACAATAATGTTAAAAAATACATGTGTTATGTATATTTTTATTCTTCATGCTTGGTTAAGGTATACATCATCAATTTTTTAAATTAATTAAATAGTTTGTTTATAACTTTCTTG